>JAYRBW010081450.1:0-23492 GCA_036023295.1 Invenusta paracnida | reverse complement strand
CTGAATTGCGAGGGAAATTAGAAAGATTTCCACTTGAGTTTGAATCTCTTATTTTAATATAATATTATGCTTTTTCGCTTCCTGAATTGCGAGGGAAATTAGAAAGATTTCCACTTGAGTTTGAATCTCTTATTTTAATATAATATTATGCTTTTTCGATCTATACTAAATGAAAACTTTAGTATAACATATCAAGATTCATTTGTCATTTTAACTGCTTACTGTAGTAACAATGGCATGCATTTAATATAAATTTACATTTATAACTTCGTACCACCTGGCTTATATTTTGATATCAAAATGAACTATCAACAATTTATAAGTAATTCATAGTAGTTTCACATTAACCCGGATAACGAGCAAGAACGTTAATAATTTATGTTATGATTTTAATTTAGTTGTAACGATATGAATTATATACAACCAGCGAGATTTTTATCTTTTGCATTGCAACTACTTTAAAGACATACTAACTAAATTGTATGTAAATGCAGATTAAATATAATATCATAACATCGTTGTTGAAGAATTGTTTGCATTACAGTGAGGCGTAGTTAATATTTTTGGGAACAATATTAATGATCTTATAATTTTGTGGTATAATGTTTTTATGAATGTTAAATAAATGTGTTGCTTTGTCTTTTCCAGTGATGGCCAGATTCCAACAAGTTACATTGCCATGCAAAACAAAGTAAGTATTGTTTTCAAATTCTATTTGTTATATTATATTATGATTTAAACATTTGTCATTTGAGTGTAATAATATAAAAATGTTACTTTCATCTCTCTTAAAGTTTATTTTATTCGCACTCTAATTGCACTTTATTGTGTATTATTCTAATAACCTTAAATCGAAAACTTCTTTTTATTAGAATTGTATGTGTCCCGTAGGATGTTTTTTTTTAAATTATATTCAACGATTTCCAGCGTATAAAGTCTTATCAGAAAATTATTAACTGTTTTTTCTCGTTCATATTCAGACATCTATTTGTTGTGTCTGGAAATTGTAAAATTAAAATTACAGAAATCGATAAAAGTATGGCGTAAGATGTTAAAAATTCCAGTACAATGTCGCATTTCTAAGAGGGCTTTTAATTTCTAAAATCATGATAATATGTTAAACTAGATATAATTAGTTTTTTAATGAGTAAAAAAACTTACAACTTTACAACTTTAGAACTTTAGATATAATTAGTTTTTGTTTGGAATAAACTACATTTACTCTGACAATAAAGACTACAGTTTATATATTCAAGACATGTTTGATATTATGTTAGACGCAAAATACTGTGGTAGAGTTTAAAATATTTACACGATGACGTGTGTTACTATGGACACTTAATTTTGTGAAAAATATGCCGTATAGTATGATACTATATTTTACTTTTAAAATAATGTATAAATTTAATGGTAAACTCTTTCTGGCTGTATTACTATACTCTAAATCTATTCCATTACATCTTTCATGTCAATCTTTGAATTTATTTTCTTTTTCTTTGAAGATCCTAATTGGTTAATTAAAAACTACTTCATCTTACTCAGGATTGTTGAAAATAATGACAATGCATACTTATCTATAAGTTTAGAGGGCGGGGTGGTCATACTTACTTTGTTTACACATATGCATACATAGAATAACAAACGTTGTAGTCACAAAAGAAGTTTATGAGTTATTATGTGTTTTTTTGTAAGTAGTGGTTGTAAGTAAAGTAGAGACAATAATGAATAATTTTTACATATAATTCTGATTAAAATATCGATATATTGGTATCTAGTCTTCTTTATCTTGAAATGATAGCCGTTAAAATCGTATTAATTTCAAGAAATCATCACAAAAATGAAAGTGACTTTTGCTGTATTTGTGAAGCTTTTTTGTTTGTAAACGCATGAATATATATGTTTAACCATATTAGACTAAAAAATTTCATATAAAGGAATTAATGGGGATTTTCTCATATTGATTATTTCAAAAATAAGTTTGGCAGGCGTTATCATGTTGCAGTTAATGTTTTATAAATAATGCCTTTTGACATACCATCATGTATATCATACAAATTTGTATTGCAATAAATTTGCCTTTTCCTATATTAAGTATATATTCTGTCAATTGCATAGTACAGATCTAGATTATTTAATTATTTTAGCGATTAATACTTTATTGTAAATTTTGCATTATTGTGTCATTCTTGTTTCAATCACACAATGATATTCGTCTCCTGATCTTTTATTATATGATATTTGAACTATAAAATCTAGATAGTTAAGTTTATTCCTGCCCTAATCCTGCCTAGGCCTAACTCTACAAGTCTAATCTTACCCTATAGATTTGCCTAAGACGAGTTAGTTATTTATTTATGTTTAATTATGTTAGGTGTAATACACAACAAATATACAATAAAAAGATCATTCGATGCACCCCTTGCTATAAGTATTCAAATTTGAACACCTAAAACCGAGATTCTACTTAAAAATTCGCCACATTTACTAACACGATACTCTTTGTGAAGATCATCTTTGTAACTAATGCTTAGTTTGTAAATATTGCGAAAGAATGGAACACGTCTTCGCTTAACGTGATGGAAACAAACCTTGTGCCTCCTCAACTCCTCCGCCTTTCTTTTTGGGAACCTTTGTTGTCTTAAAAGTTGTCCTCGAGTAACTTAGAAGTACATATTATAGTATATTATGACGGTGTGTATTTTTATATTGATTCTTAATACATACATAGATGTCACTACTAGGTATATCAACTGTTGTCTATAGTATTACTTTTAGTTTTGATATGTTATTTTTATTTACTACATAAACAGTATCTACACAGAGCAATGTGGTTTTATCTACCTAGCTAGGTTTATGATTTGCTGTACTTGCACGTTAATTACGTTATAATATGACTGTATCAGCTGTTTGCGACTTTTAATTTTACGAAAAGGACCCTAGAAGATTGATTAAAAGTATTCTTATCTATAAAATGCAAGGTAATGGTTTGTTCGCAATTAAACATTACAACTAAACCACAAATACCTATAGCTGCAAATATCGGGGAGACTTGCACTGTGGCAATCCACGAATAATATGACTTCAATTTAGTTACAAAAATGGGATTAGGTTAGTCATTATCTATGAAATATTTTCGCCTAAATTATAATTGAAATTTATGTTAAACTGTCAACAAATGCCTGTCCATATGCCATTTATTTCTCCAATGAAATGTTGACAAATCTTAAATTGTTGTTTACTGTAAAGGGCAGTATAAGGTCAGATATTTATAAACAGTTGGCAGTTAATTTTTCTCTGAACTTAATAATTCTCACTCCGACACGCGCGATCCTTGTTATTTGTAGATTCGAAAGAATGATCGCCGACGCGAACTGAAATGGCGCAAGATGCTCTGTGGGAAGTCGGACAATTGGATGAAGCTGTACACGAAAGGCAAGGTTTCCGAGAAGGTACGTGTATATATCGTCATTGTAGCTGCCTTGTAGCCGCACCATGGTCACATTGGAATCACTTAAATGCGCTCTTATATACTTGGGCTGCAATAAAGGATCGGTCCCAAAATAGGGTTTAAAACGTTTAGAATTATTAAAATTTGGCATCGGAAGACTGTTCACTATTAAAATACTAGTTGTATGCAGTTAAATTTTAAGGAAAATGAAGTGTAAAATAGTATATTTGTGGGCTTTTTAGTAGAAAGATGCTTGTTGTATTGTTTTTTTTTCAATACTTATTAGATTAATATGCTATCTATGTGATGTTTTAAGGTATTTTGGAAAATATTGCATATTTATTAATAAGGTGTATCTACATTTTCTTTTAAAACGTTTAATAGATTCGCAAGTGACCGTTTTAATGGATTACCACAAAATAGAGTGCTTTTTTTGCGTCAATTCTCTACTTTTTTTTTAAAGTTTTTATAGGAATTTATATTTACAAAAGTATCACAAGTGATTAATCCGTATTAAATATACGTCTTTCTTTATTTAGAATCTATATACATATCATAACAAAACAATATCTAAGTCCTAAAAATTCCACAACGTTCGACACCAGGAGATTCTAGGTAAACTGGAATATTCATTTAATACAGTAAAGAAAATTGGGATTTATTTTTATAGCTCTCTATTCTCTATCTTTAGCTGTGTATAAATACGAGATTTTGTACCGCATGCAAGAGACGCGTTTTATGTTTACTGCATCTTTTATAATAATATGTTACTTGCTATTTTGTCACCCATCAAACCCCCACTAACTGTGGGAATTCTCAGAACGCCTTCTTTACACAGGTAAGCGGAACATTTTATGTTATCAAGTAAGTTGGTATTGCAAAGTGGCGGGGCGGAAGGCAAGCCTACGCAACGCAATAGTTGCGAGAATATCGAGGGCTTAGTGAACATTAATTCTCTGTTTAAACATCGACATATGTATACGTAGGGTATCTATACAGATGTATGCAGCAAATTCCTTCTATGGTTGTACTAACCTACTGTTTGTCGAATATATGTATGTATACTGTTATGTTAACTATAATTTCCATTTTCCATTTTACTTAGTTGTATGTTAGTTTGTTCAATATTTTAAGAGGCTTAATCTGTTCTTTAGTACATAGCTGTAATGCAACAGTGGGAGTTATTTAAGCAATATTATTGGCTAAAACTGTGTTCTACTTTGGGGTTTGATAGAGCGATTGAAGATAACAGCCCTACAGCAATTATTGCCTTTGATTTTGTACTATTATTGTGTATATTTGGATTTTATACGAATATGTACATTTGATAAGAGTATTGTTCGGTATTCCGCGTTGATTATATTTTATAAAGTATTTCCCCCCCCCCAAATTGTTATTAATTATTTTAATCATCGCTTTGTCTGTGTTAACTTATTTTTGTATATTTACATGTAATGATTGCTTCGCGTATCTTATATTTTTATTATCTGATTATTTAAAGCTTAACACTAAATAATAGTTCAACTCCGAGTAGCTTGACTTAAATGAGTTGTATTAAGGCGATTTACGCGGACATTATTTATTTCGTATAATATATTATTTATACGTATTTTATAAAAATTGATTCGCGCTTTGTATTTGGTATGATTTGTATTGAATTATGTTATTCTACTTTTTGTAGTCAACTGATTTTAGTAGCAAAAGCATATCGCGCGCGCCAATGGCAGAATTTTTAACACAAATTTATTTCAGATTAATAAAACATAAAATAGCACAACACTAAAGGCGCTTCGTGGGTTCTTTTAGGTTGTCAGACTCTAAAAAAATTATATGATTGCCTGAAAACTTACATATATTTGACTATTAATTTAATCCTCATTTTTTGGAAGCCTTAGTTCTGAGGAAGACCCACCAAACGCATGTATTCTTGCGTTATTTATTTTATTAATCCACGAAATATACTTCTGTTAAATATGCTTCCATTGGCGTTAGTGCGTTTATTTTTGTTACTGAATTATAGAAAATATGGGAGAAAATGCTTATAGCACAATTTATTATTCTTAATAGATATGATAATATGTAGCTATAAAATACCACTGATTTGCATTTTATTAGGAAGGAATGATATAATCGTTGTGAATATTTTATATTCTTTTAGCTGACTCGGCGTGTATTCAAGGGGATACCCCAGGCCTTCAGGATGCAAGTCTGGCCCGTTTTTCTCGATATTGAGAATGTCAAGAAGACCCACAAAGGCGTCTATTTTGTATGTTTTAAACTTTGTTGATCAATTTATTGTTTAAGTCATTAGTTGATGTAGTCAAGATGTGACTCTAATCTTAAGATGTAACAATTCTCTTCCCCGAGACTATTATTATGACTTTTGTAATAATAAAAAAATTTATATTTTTCTGACTGAAATATATTTTAATTTATATTTTCCCAAAATTATTCTAATTTAAACGCTTTTTGCGTTTCTCAATTTCTACGTTTTTAAATATGATGTTTATATATTACTGATTACGTTTACAATATAATATGGCTTCTTACTTTAAAAATAAAACTAGAATATTATCTTCTAATTAATGTAGATTTATTTATTTTGTTAATTAATGTAGATTTTTGGTAAATTATTATGAGAAATTAAAAAAAAATAAAAGTATTTTACTTCTTACTGCAAGCTGTTTACTCTATTTATATTAGTTTCTAGGAATGTGAATACATTTGAAAGACTCGAAATCTTTCATTTTGATTTTAGAATCATATTTTCGTGTAAATTATATCTCAGATGGAGTAATTTACCTTCATTGCCAAATTTCCTTTCAGAGGATGCTAGACCGTGCTCTGTTAGTTTCTCAAGATATTCGTCAAATCGATCTTGATGTGAATCGAACGTTCCGCGACACGACATTCTTCCGTGAGCGGTTCGGGGAGCGTCAACGGGCTCTATTTCATGTCCTTGTCGCTTACTCTATGTTCAACACCGAAATTGGCTATTGCCAGGTATAACTAATCAACTATTTTTCTACCATAATTTAAAATTATTGTCTATTATATATTAATACTACTAGAAATAGTTATAAGTAGTGTATATTGATTTTTTTGTAATTTTACAATTTTATTAATATATTATCTGTTTAGTATTCTAATTTATGCAAATATAATGTTATTGTTAAAATACTATTAATCGGCTATGCTCACTACTCATGTTTTCTTTTTCTGTTGTCCTCGTGCGCATGACAGGGTATGAGCGAGATCGCGGGTCTAATGCTCATCTACTTGACAGAAGAAGAGGACGCCTTCTGGGCCCTATCCCAACTCATGCTGGCCAGCAAGTGGACAATGCATGGCATATTTGTGCGCAATTTCCCCAAGCTGATCCGCCTTTTCCAGCATCACGAGCACATCCTGGCCACCCTCCTCCCACGTGTCAACCGGCATTTGATCAACAATGACATGCCAACTTCCCTCTATGCACTCAAGTGGTTTATGCAGTGCTTCCTACACAGGGTGAATACACACTACACTATCGGCCATAACATTTTATGCAAATTATAATACTGTTAAAATTTAATATAAAATCAAATTGGTTATAACTAGAAAGAGGTGATTGGGTTTAACTTATTGATTTACATATTTTTGATTAGTGCTGAATACATTAGGGTACATTTATTTTACAGGTTACAAGAAATATGTTTTGTTTTTTCTTCAATTGTTTATCATTGTTTGAATTTACAGGTTCCGATGTCTGTTTGTTTGCGGCTATGGGACATTTATTTACTGGAAGGGGAGCGGATTCTTATTGCAATGGCCTACAATATCATAAAGATGCACAGGAGTAAGTAGAATGTATTTGTGCCCTGCAATTTCATCTTGTTATCCCTCGAAATTTTAAATTACATTGTTTATTAGTTATTTTGGGTTGGTACATAAGACTGTTGCGATACATATTAATGTCCTTATATTATAGTTAATGATATAATCTATGTCCATTCTGTAACTACAAGATCCATTCCTAGAGTAAGAGTACGTTTGTTTCGTAAAGACGTTATTTTGGAGAAGTAATATTAACTAGACACACGCAATTCTGAATAATTTTCACCATTTAGTGTTTTGCATTGAAGAATGTTGTCTGTTCTTCTTCAGAACGCTTAATGAAGATGGACCAGAATCAGATGTGCAATTTTCTCCAGATTGAGCTGGCTAGAGACTTCCTCTTCGACGACGATCAAGTAATTGACTCCCTGAAAGACTGCATGGAGGAACTCAAGAAGGCCCGTCTCGATCTTCTGCCTCCTGAGAACCCGGTTACCACCACCGTGCCGCCTCCAATTGGCTCTAGTAGTACCGGCGGTATGGCCTCCGTGCGCGGTGGACCTCCCCCCTCCGCCTCGGCTGGCCTGTCGTCACGTGATCTCGGTGGAGGCGCCAGTAGTAAAACAACTGGCGGTCGCTCCTCCACCTTGAACACGCACGATGGTCTCCAGGCAACGAGTAGCCGGCCTCTACTGAGCGGGGTAGGGACCACCAACACGAGTACTACAGTCGCGGGGAGCAGCTTGGACGAGGGGGGCGTTAGCTCGATTGGAGTGGGCTCCTCCAGGCGCATTCCAATTGTGAGAGCGGTGCCGAGCAGGTCGGAGACGGCCTCCTTTCAGAAGCCGGTTCTCATCTCCATGTCAACCTCGCAGACCGACACGAAGTCCTTCAACTCGGCACTGTCCAACAATACCGCGGCGGGTAACAAGATAATCGCAAGCAACAATGCCTCGTCTTCGCCGACACGTGCTGCTGCTGCTGCCCCGCTGACAATGGCCCCTTTCTACTACAAGTCCTCCTCCGTGTCGACCACAGTTGAGGTCACGAAACGGCCGTCCTCTTCTGCCAGTGAACAGCACCACAAGTCAACGGGGGGTTCACGCGTGGTCTCCTATCCCCAGTACCACAACTACAACTACAATGCTCTTCCTTCGCGGTCTGTGCGTGCGACCTCTCCGGTCCTCAGTGAACTTCCACCCTCGCCCTTCTCTCGACCTCAAAATCTTCCCATCGTGAACAGTCAGTCCTCTACAGTCAAAACCTCCCTCAACAACGTGGTCAGTAGTACTCCTGCCAATACAGGCCTGGGGGGTAATAACCAAGCTTGGAAAAGCAATATGACAACTCCCAGTCCACTGACTATGGTTAATTTAGGTTTGGAGACATCTCTCTAAAATGCATACAATGCATGTATACACACCACAAGCAAAGAATACCCTGTTTCTTTCTAGCTTTGCTCACGGGCTATCGAGCTTACTATATTATAAAAAGAAATCTATAGAGAATCCCGCCCCCCCCACATGCCTGGATCCCATAATGCTGTGAATATTTCCATTCGACATGTGACCTACCATCACCTTTTCTCTCAATCACCCCCTTCCCGCTGAATCCACAATGATGTACACCACACGACTCGAGTCAATTCTGTGATACCTATCTCTAATTATGAATCCTCAAAATCTATTGATAGTTGTTTCCTTAACAATATTGTCTCTATAATATTTTGTTTCTTATGAACTTATAATTTAATAATAATATGACGTAATTGCTCAACGAATCCATTCAGATGGCGCCAATAACTAGTCATAATTTCTAGTCACTAATACTACACATAATAGTGTCGCCACTACGGAACGGTCAAGCAAAACTTCTGGATATCTATATTGATGCCATAACTTTTATCCACGAAAACTCATAATATGATCTCCTCTCGCTTTGGTTTATACGAGTATGTATTTATAATTTGGGGGGCATCTGCCTCTTTTTTCCATCTTTATTCAAATATTACAAGCTGTCTACGATTTAGACCATTCCTCTATATTGAGATTTTGGGTGTACCTACATTATACAGTTAACTATTCCACTGTACAGTCCTTTTTCGTTGAAATGTACATACTATAATATCACTGAACGATCTACCTTGTTCTTACGTTCATTGTAATGAGAATTTTCTTTATTTATTTTTCATTCTGTCACAATCTATATACCAAATGCAATAGTTACATCTCACAATAGCCGAAAAAGAATCGCTTATCATTATAGAGGTACGTGCTTATATATATTCTAACCGAGTCTTTATATTAATCTTTAGCTAGAACAAATACAACATTAGTATCCTATTTGGACAATATCTATTTCTTGGTCGCAATACAGTAACACGTTTAGCAAATCATATATTGTAGATTATCAACATACTGGACAGTGTTTAAATATGTATATAAATAGGTATAAAGAGATACTGCGATATTATGATATCTAAGTAAATTATTTGTCTGAAAAGCAGAATAACTCTATTTGAAAGAGATTTATGTCAACAAATAAATAGTGGCTATTCTACTTAATATCTATCGACATAGGATCTATTTCTGGCAATGAATTAGTAGGACTAGTACTAATATGTAGATTATATTCTCGTTACTATACTCAGTAAATGGATCAATATCATGCTATAAGTCAAATGAGAGTGTACATACTTATTTTGTGTTATTTGTATATTTATTTCGAAACTTCGTTGCCACTATTAGATTACAATTATCATTTATTTCTACTCTTTTACTAAGTTACATTAGAGATCTGTTATAATTAAATTATGTATGCGTGTACATATTATAAAATTGTACTGAGTAATTAGCACGTCAATTACTTGATTGTCCTGATGTAAAAACAAATTATTTTGCCAAACGAGTAGATTACTTGTTTATTGTTTAATAATTTTCATTAAATAGTACTATATATATTATAATGTATGTTTCTAGTTAATCTTTTCCGGCATAAATAATGATCAAAATGTGTTCTTGATGCAATTCTCTAGTTTAAGCTTACTACTTTGATAATATTCTACACGCCCTATGTCTGTACAAATAGTTAGCTACTTGTAGTTTTACATGTGTCATCGACAAAGGTAGGGTTTTAAAAAAGATAGTCCTATTCTTAACTTGGGTCGAGCACTGACATGTAGATGTTACCATTACTTACACTTATATATAGGTAATATAAATTTAGGCCTCTTGGATCAGAAATTGCATTTGAATTGTGACATTTTCTCTACTACCTTTCTCACCAATATTGACAATAGTATCTATACGTACTGACATTTTAGTACAATTATTATGTTGCAATCTGATTGAATACAGTGTTTTTCAATGTTACATAATAATGTGATATTCTTATCTGAAGTTGGCTTGTAGTCATGGCCGCATAAATACAACGATCTCCTATCTCTTGCTATATAATATATATTTACTTTACAGGCATATTGCGTTACTTGTTGTATACCTACATATTATATCTATACGATAATTAACTTTAAATATATTGTTTTATTACTCTCTACTTATTTACGTTATACATGTATATGTATATATATATATATACATACATACAAATATATTATTTTCTTAAAGTATTTTGGCATGTACATAATGCTATACAAAACTTTTGTAATATTGAGCACTTTAATTATAAATAAATATTAAAAAAAAATATGGCCGCATTAAAATTGAACATTTAGCCAGTTTTCTACTTCGTAACTTTTCCATAATTTACATTTTTAAATTTGTGAAGAAATATTTTAATTATTGTATTTCTTAAGCTGTGATTGTATATATAATAGGAAAAATAGATACTGTGTAATATAAAGTTTCCTGTTGGTATAGTTTGCTATTTTAATTAATGATCATTATTTATTAATCGTTAAGATAACTTGTCTTACGATAAAGATGTTAAGATAAAATACATATTCTGTGTTTGATAGAATTTTAGTACTGAAGTGTTTATTATTGATTTTTCCAGCTGATATTATATATAATACATACTAAACATTTAGCTTTATATATGCCTAGCTATTATGTAGTAAAAATAATATTGTGAAAAGTAGTTTCAATGGTAAATCGATTTAGATAAATATAAATGTATATTATTTTCACTTGTTCAAGAGAAATTGGAAATTCTATAATTCTTGGGTTTTACAAATCTATTTTTAGATCATTTATGAATGGTTTCAATCGTGTCAGTATACGCGTATTATAATGGCGATTATTGTATGATTAGTATTAATAAGACTATAATAGAACAGTTTGGGTGTGAATGTGTGTGAACTTTAGCTGCGTATCCAAAGTTACCCGTATTAAATATGTATATATATATATATTACTGCAATTAAAGCTCTATAAATATATTACGTATAACCGTGTTTATGTATATATGTTGCTTTTAGAAAATCCAATGTAATAAAATGGATTTTACTAAAATACATTAGAAATATGCTTAATTATAGAGTATAGTTATGCAGCTATTAATTATTATGTACAGCTTTTATAATTTACATTCCACACCAGCAATTAAGAAATGTTATGTTTTATTACTACTGTATTAAGATGTCGATATGAATATCATCGCATAAATAGGCACATTGAAAGATTACGTATCTAATAATTTATGTTTAATGAATATTATATATAGGCGACTATATGATATAATGTCTGGAATATTGTTTACCTACATTCTACAATTGCCAAAATAGTTTTTATTTTATATTAGTATCAAATTAAGTTGTATATAGTTGATAAATACTTGCTATACTTTAGTACACCAATATTAGTACTATAGGTAAGAGTTATGCTTGGTTTCAAGCTTTAACAACATATGAACCTCTTATTAATGTACTCAGTTCATCGGAAATCTTCTTTATTTTTGGGAGAGATTAGGTGAATGATATATATATATAAGTGAAGGGAAATGATATATGTTAAAATTACAGAAACTGACAAGTAAATATGTATTACTTTCAATATACATTACTTATTATTAATTTTTTATTACTTAATATTAAACATTACTTTGAGAAAATTGAAAGAATGAATTAGCTTTTTATCATTGTAATAGTTCAGTATAGCTACTTAATTGTATTTTAAGCTGCTTTCACAAAAGTTTAACACAATTAATTATTTAAGAGGACAATAAGTATATGTTTATAATATTCTGTATATAATTTAAGCAACTTTAGCGTCTATAAAACAATATATATACCAAGTTCGTATATATAAAAAGTAAGATTAGATAGTGAATAGATAGGTAGCGCTAAATATTATAGTTTGTGCAAAAAAATACGGGACAGAATAAAATGAACAATTTTAATTTCTGTGAATCATCTTAAATATTTACAAGAAAATGATAAAATGTTTTTTTATTAAGAAATAAAAACAATAAAAAAGACAATACAGAAAGCGACATTTTTTGTAGAACTGAGTGCTCCAATACTTAGTATAAGAATATTTGTAGGAGTCTGAAACCTAACATTCACTTATATAATAGTAGAAATAAATGTCTGGAGACGCAACTAAAGTATTGCTCACGATCCTTGGCCATAACATTGATCCATGCATGAGTTAATAACTTGTCTCGTTTCGACGATTAAAGTAAATATGATAGTATTTGTGTAAATCTGCATTTATAAAATAATTTGCTAACAAATAAACAAATTATAATACATAGACTATCAGAATAAATGTTAGCATAGTTAAGTAATTAGATTAAAAAATAAATGTAGATAATGCACATAAAACGCATAACAATTGTTTCATTGATAATGTCCATTACGCTTAAATGTGCGTAATATACTGTGTAATATACTGCATAATATTACTGTGCAGAATAATTCATTAAGTACATAACCTTCCTTTTTAAAAAGTATTTCTTAAAAATAAAAATTCAACAGTGTAAATAATTATTCTCGGTTTAATACTGTTACGCTTTGCAGGTATATATATAAGGATAAATACATACCTGTTTACCTGTATACAGTCTGTCATTTATGGTTTATGTAATTGTATATATATATATAGGTGTGAACATAAAAGTATTTACAAATTATAATTATTCCTAGATTATTTTTTCATACTATATTTCTGTATTATCATTTTGCAGAAATGCATTAGAATTTATTTCTACAAATGAGATTCTAACTGAGCATTATAGTCTGCTATATGTACAAAGTAACCTTAAACACATCGTTACTGCCGAGTGCACAGTATATAAGATAATAATCGTCTAATTAGATCTTCGACACACACCTCTAGCATAATTAATTAGTTTATTTTAGGGTATTCTGTTGTACAGAAAGAAACACAGAACGAAATAGTGAGTTGGGTATAAATGCGATATTGTAACAGGAAAGAGGATTAAATATATCTCAGAAGTGAGTATTGACAGCTGTCATCTACACGCACATGTGTCTACTTATTACTACATTTACATGCAGTGTACTTCTTTAACATGAGTCGTTTTCCCCGAATTGGTGTATTATTGGTCATTGTGATTGTGATTGTGTTGAGTCTTATTGCATACTCAACTGCCATAGACGGCGACACCGACGAAAACGACAATAACACAACGACAAGTGACACTGATCCTCTTTCCAAGACTGATTTCAGCAACGCTACGCACACGAAGTTACATTTGATCGGCTGGCGAATCGATCAACTTCGCAACTACCTTGCCCTTACGCTCTTCGTAATAGTGGTCATTCTTTTCAAATTGGTGTATTACCACAGTCCAGTTCTCACCTCCTACATACCCGAGTCCTGTATTCTAATTACACTCGGCTGTTTATTTGGCCTAATTCTACGCTTTGGCTATGGTCACCATCACTATGTTGAAAGGACTTGGAAGCTTTCACCGGACCTCTTTTTCCTGGTTCTCCTACCACCAATAATTCTCGAGGCAAGCTACAATCTATTCAACCGTAAATTTGCCGAGAATATAGTCACTATCCTTCTTTTTGCAACCCTGGGAACACTGCTCAACTTCTTGATCATCGGTGTAGGACTGTGGGCTTTCAATCTCGCTGGAGCTATGGGCTTTCCCCATATACGATTCACACTGCTTCATAGCCTGCTTTTCAGTTCCCTTATAGTGGCCGTTGATCCAGTCGCAGTTCTCGCAATCTTTCAGGAAATCGGGGTCGATGAAAATCTTTACTATCTTGTGTTCGGAGAGTCCCTATTCAATGATGCTGTGACCGTTGTTCTCTACGACATGATTAAAAACTTTCTGGACATTCCTGAAGTGACTCTTAGTCAGATTAGTTTGGGTATTCTTTCGTTTTTCACGGTGTCCCTAGGTGGACTAGCTGTTGGGCTTCTTATTGGAATTCTCTGCTGTCTACTCACACGAGTTACTTATGTATCCCGTGTGCTGGAGCCTTTAATCATTTTCACCTGCGGTTATTTTAGTTATATTTTGGGAAACCTTTTCGAATGGTCCGGTATCATCAGTATGATAGGATGCGGAATCATGCAAGCTGCCTATGCATTCCATAATATTTCTGGAAAATCGCTAGTTTCGGTACATCGTTTTGTCGGCATGGTTGCCTCCATCAGCGAAGCAATTATATTCTTATTTCTTGGTGTGGAGCTTGTTACTGGAGACCACGAATGGCACACTGGTTTCTCCCTATGGTCGCTTGTTTTCTGTTTGATGACAAGAGCTGTTGTGATTATTTTCCTTGCTGCTGTGGCAAACAAGGGTCACGTAGCCATTCATTCCATTTCATGGACGGAAAAATTTATCGTTGCTTATGGCGGATTACGTGGTGCAGTAGCCTTTTCCTTAGCAACCCTTATAAAAGATTCTTTTGGTGATGGTGACCTAACTCGATCTATGATAATAACCACAACTCTGTTTATTGTCTTGTTCACTGTTTTTGTGTTAGGATTAACTTTAAAGCCAATAGTTAGACTTCTTAAAATTGACCTTGCGCACGACGACAAACTGAGCCTCATGGAGGAAACCAACGCCTGCGTTTACGACCACCTGATGGCAGGTGTTGAAGCGGTTATTGGTCAAAGAGGCAAAAACAGTTACACAAAGCATTTCGACCGCCTCGACGATCGATATATTCGAAAATTACTTCAGCGTGATCCAGAAACCCATGATGAACGTATCCTTAAAGTATTCGAAAAGATTAGCCTTGAAATACATTTCGCCACAATTTTACCACGAGGAGCGTCCGAAAAGCATCTCGAGCGACTACCACAATTAATTCGACAGAAGCTCATACGTGACCGAATCCAGCAGGCAAATTCACCGAGTGGATTTCCGGGAATTCCGATCACTCCGGAGGTTTCGGCGAATTTACTGACAGCTGGAACTCCATCTCATCGTCTAATGTTGGCCAGCAAGCGACCGTCGAAATCGTTAACCATCGAGGGCAATGAAGTGGAAACAATGCGCAAACTCTTTCGGTCAAGAAAGACAAGCTTTGCTCAACTTGACAAGACCCGGCAGACCGACTCGGATTTCTTGACCACCGTGAACACCGTGTTTCGGGCCAAGAAATCCTTCCTACGTCATCGACACCATCACTTGCAACAGGAAGAGTTGTCCTCCTTAAGCCAGTACGGTGAGTCGACAGCGCCCACATCGGAACAATTCAATGAATCCCCCTTCACGCGGAGAGAGCTCAATTTAACTCCACTTCCTTGCGAGAGAAGAAGTCAAGAATCTGGCAGCGAGTTCTACTCGCCTCTGGCGTCACAGTCGCCGTATACTTACGGTGGTAGTCATGGTGACGAAGAGATCGGAGAGGGAGCCGTTTGCTTTACCTTATTTCACAAGGACGAAGAGAGCTCCTTCTGACTGATCAGAAACATTTGAAACAGATAATATCTATCTATCCTTTCATTTTATATATATCAGAAAACTTAATGTATTAACGAGTTAGTATCAATCGTATTAGAATGTTTAAAATATGCATTTCAAGATATCACACTATTCTATGTTCTCACTAGTAAGATAAATGTATACTTTCGCATTATACACAAATAGGAATAATCAATATAGTGACTAAGGACTCATTATTTATTAAATAAAGCAAACAATATAACTTAAATAATAAATTTAACCTAAATATATAATTAATTTGCAATATTTAGATGAATGTAAATATTGGTCATGAGATTAATATGTGAATTACAATATATGATTTATGTTTGCCTATTAATTTATATGGAAATTTATATTCAGAAAGCTATTCTTTTATTGTGCACATGTAAATAATATAATGTAATACAAAAGTTACTATATTTAAGTATTAGAAATATTCAATACCCACCTACAGTAAAGCAGAATTTACATTTAGTTATGTAGGTACAATGATGTTTGTGAGCTACATATTACGTCAAAATAAAAAAAAATTTATACATATATGACTTAATAATGTTATTTATATTTTTCCGTATCATACAAAATATTTGCATGGTTACATTTTGAATAATTTGACCAAAATTATATAATGATTGAAAATATATCATTACAGCTTATTTAACAAATATATGTGTGATTCAACATAATATTATGGATATACATTTTAGTAATGACCCGCAGAGTTAATTAATTATATTAGTTTGGATAAAATATAGAAGTAGATTTCACAATCTATATAAAAACCTTTCTTTAATTAAAAAAAAAATAACGATATTCCTTTATAATAATTAAAAAATACGAATAAGATATGAAGCCAAAACAAGTAGGTATTGTTAAAATTTACACAGAGAAAAGTGATAGACTTGCAGGTTTTAGAATTATTACTTGAAAAAAATTGATTAATTAGAATAATTGGATTCTAAATAGATATTACAATACCAAAAATCTTGCGAATATAGTTATTTAAACCATTCTTTGTATCTATTACCGAGAGTTGTTTGAAGTGAAAATTAAATTATGGGATTTATACAAAACATTTCCGAGATTTATTCGGATGTAAGTAGATTCAAAAAATAATACAACAAAAGTCAATATATCTTTGTAGTTACAATAACTCTAAGTTGCAATATAAAATCCATAGATTGTCCATGATGTTTACTATAAAAACACGATATTTGACAACGATAACAATATAAGTAGATAATTACATTGACGAATATACATTTAACAAATTTATTAATTAACACTGATTGCTGTTTCTATTGACTATTGTAACATGACATCCACTTACAAAATTAAAGTTACAATTGAATGATTTACTGAAAGTAGGTACTTGAAACATGTCTATTCTCTATTTGGCGCATCAAGTCGGAAATGTCTAAAACTGCTAAACATTTTGCAACAAGAATATCAGATGTTTTCATAACAGCGCACACCTGATACACTGCGGTAGCCAGTACGTTCCATTATGAGTTGCTCGTCAATTTCGGATTCATACAACCGAGTAGCACAAGTGTGTGATTGTCAAACTGTAATTGGTCGTTTTGCCCTTTATACCAGATTTTATACACAATGTCTTCAACATTTTGGATAAGACAATTTTGCCTATTGGGTAAAAGTAAACCAACACTTTGAAATACTCGTAGCTGGTTTTAAATAAAACCGGTGGACGCCGGGTGGTCAAACTGAGAGATATTTTGTATACAGTGCTACATGACATTTATTAACATCTGCATTTTTAAAACAAACAACCTTTTTCGGGGTTGTTCTAAAATTTTGCTACCACCTTGGTTCGTCTTAGAAACGCTTTCTCTATATATAAGGCATTTCTTTCGGCTTCTTTCAGACAATTCTAACTGGTCTATTATGAGATCGCAATGCTCAATTCCACTACGAAGGGCAGAATTTTTACCTGTTTAGGTAAAAAAGCGAATTCAATAATTTTTCAGGTGTTTCATCGCCCAGAACATTTTTCCAAAGATCTTCTTCTTCATTAATTGATAATGGCTCTACTGATTTTCTTTTTAAGCCAACTCCTGCTTTACTGGACAACTTCATCGAGGAATCCATTGATTTATTAATAAGCATAAAAATAGAATTAACAAAATTAACATTTCTGCTTGAATCAACAGTATTTATATGGCTCTACAACCCAGCAATTATCGAAAATAAGCTCGCGGTTGGATAACGTTGCCCATCTAACTTCTTTGCGAACTTCATGAATAAATTTAAATATATGATCATTTAATTCGCTATCACTCATAAGTGTTAAACAAGTGTAAATGGGGCCTAGTCTGTGATTTGCCCAAGTGTGGTGAAAAGTCGAAGTAAGTACCCATTTGTTTTTTTGATGGTGTTACTTGAAACATTTGCAGCATTCAGTTTTTTAACATTTTCGTTTGTTAAGGTTTTCTCCAAATCGGGTTTCATTTTGCTTCACAAGAGCTGTCTCTGGTATGGTATTGGTATTCAGCAATTCATCAAGAAAAGAATGATTATTAAAGTCTATATCGCTCCACTCAGTCATATTTGTATCATTATTTTCATTAATAATTCATCCCAAGAAATTTAGTATCTGGGTTAAATGAGGTAATCTATGAATTTGCTGGAGTTATTATTATTATACTTAAATCCCTATACAATTCATAGATTATCTTATACTTAATCATTAATTGTCTTGAAAGTAAAATTTAGATAAGCATAAAATACAATAAGGTTTTTAGCTGATATTTCAACCATGGAGATTGAATAACTAAATAACTATTGTTATTGTTTATCCATTTCTATGGTTTCAACTATGTTTTTTTATATTAGGATAAGATTGAAATACAATATGGTTTTTAGCTGTTTAGAAAAAATTGAATAGTTGCGGACATACTCTAAAATAAATTATAATTAAATTTGGCACTTGAGGCAGCAATGATCCGAAGTATTTCAGAAGACTTCGATATGATTTTGTTATTATGTTTTGTATTATTATTTATATACTCACCCCTATCTTTATCTACCTCAAAGACGTTTGAATATACTACATAGACTAGACACAATAATAGAAAGAGATACAAAATATATGTAATACTTCGGTTGACATCTCAGCCAATCAAAACCGACTATTACTATGGAAATTTGGTAGGCAAAACTGCAGATTTTTTATAAAATCGCGGTCATCGATCAAACTTTATTATTATTATTTAAGTTATACTCCTATAAATTACATACTAGGTTATAGCTGACATTCTGACGCACATGTCTATCATTTTACTTTTCATATCAGTATTTTATAGCAGGTACATTTTCCCCGTTTGAAAATCGACCGTTTATACTATGAAAGATTGTAAATTTATTTTTTTTGCCTACCAAACAAAAAATCGATTCAAAACCGAAATTGCAGATATTTCGGCGCGTGTCTCTGGTGGACCAAAAGGTTCAGTCACGTATATCTCACTTATGTGATAAATAACTCACTTATTTAATAAATAACTCACTTATTTATAAATAACTCACTTATTTTTAAATAACTCACTTATTTAATAAATAACTCACTTTTTAATAAATAACTCACTTATTCAATAAATAAGTGAGTTATTTTATCAAATAAGTGACGTATTTATCACATAAGTGAGATTATACGTGACTGAACCCTTTGGTCCGCCAGATACGTGTCTAGTCTAGGTAGTATATTTAAACGTCTTTGATCTACCTAAACACACATTGTTTTACAGCTATAGAGTTACCTTATTAAATATTATATGTACCTACCACTGACATATGTTCTCCAAACATTAGCACATAAACTTATAGTTCAGACTAGGTAGATTACAATACTATTCTAAAAATATTAATTATTAAATAAAACAATTCTAAGTAGAGAGAAATGTTTTTGCATAATAAATTGTATCTTCAGAAAAAGTATTAATTTTTATATATTATTATTGTTAAATGGTTTTTTTCCAGTGCAAATTGTAAGCATGTTTTAATGAATATTAAAAATTGAGACAATAAGTGAGGTCGTACTTTAGTTTTTCATTTCTTAGTCTTGAGAAAGATCATAAGACAGTTCTAAAATAACAGAAGTGAGGCTTCTTTCTTCTTCTATTTCATGGAGCTAATCGCTTCAAAGCATTTTGGTTTTGACCAACAATTTGGCTGTTTGATATGACCTGTAAAACGCCATAAATCTTAAAATAAATTAAAACGTATTAAGATATTTCTTTAGGCTAAGAAAACTCACGACCATTTGTGACCTCACCCATAATGTCAAAATCTAGGTCATTATGACTAGGCATATACTTTCTTCGACATGACAGGCAAAACGACACTACAGCACAAACGTTTTTTAATCTTCTCGACAAAGCTGTTATCATGCAGACAATTGTGAAAAAATGTTTGCAATAAATTATTTATGCATTACAGCGAATAAAACGATATAGTATTAAACAAAGTAAATAAAATCTTTACGCGCATCAATTTGATGAAAACATGTATTATACTATTAGTAGTTATTCACAATTTATGGTGATGCCTCTAGTGGATTTCGAGAGATTCTCATAATAGATGGTCGCGCCAGAGCCTGTTGCATCACATTTTTGTATATTTTCTTAGCATCATCTGTTCTATCGTGTCGAAAGAGTAAACTCTGTCGTTTCTGCAGCCTGTTTTCCACGAGAACACCCCGCAGATTAGTTAAAACTCCCGAATCAGCTATGTAGGACAGACGTGGATGGACCGCGGTAACCACCCCGATCGTATTGGCCGTCGTTAAGTCGGAGGTTTCCGTATCAGACTTACGTGAATCATGTGGACTCGATTGTGACTGTATTTCCGATCCAATGTAGCGACGTTGGACACCTTGCGGTAAACGACTAAGTCGGGCGTCAGCGATTCCAATATTGTTTTTTACGGCAAACTGGAGCTCGGTATTAATTTCCTCGTAAATATGTATCAACTTTTCGTCTTGGGATATTTGATTTCGTTGAAGGAAAGCACGTAGGCAGTTCTTGAAGCGACGAGTCTTGCTGCGCGAGTCGTCCGATCTTGTAATTACCTCCAAACCATGAACAATATTATCAACCACAAATTCGTTTATTTCCGTCAATAAGCTTAAGCAAGATACCGGCTCCAATTTAACTTTCAGTAAACGCACAATTGGTTTCATTGTAACACCCATGAAGATGACAGTGAAAAATATCACCACAATAGTTGTTGTCATGATGTGATTTTTAGTGATGTGATTATCTTTTCCTTCTACATTGAAATCCTTTTCTTCAATAAGGGCTGCCAAAGCAAACGCTACAGCACCACGCAATCCACCGTATAGCATAATAAACATTTCTGTCCAAGAAATTGAACGGAATGGCAAAAAAGAAAATTTAGTTAGGCCTGCAAGTAATAATGTGCTAATTCCACGGGCCATGATGCACAGCAGTAATGTCCATACTATAAAAGCCGTGTGCCACATATGGTTAAGACGAATTGTTTCAATTCCAAGAAGAAGAAATATCAAAGTTTCAGAAATATTAGCCATCATATTGCATAGTTGATGAACGCAGTGACGTGAATTCGTAGAAATATTATCAAAAGCATAGGTACACTGCATTAATCCACAGGCAATCATACTAATAATGCCAGACCAGCCAAATACTTCAGCCCACATATAACTCAAATAGGCAAAAATAAAAATTACCATAGGCTGAACTACGGTATCAACATTGGAAACTTTGGTAACCAGGCAACAGAGAATGCCAATTACTATTCCAATCAGAACGGCACCAAATGAAATGGTAAAGAAGCTTAACACTCCAAAAACAATATGCCAAATTGTAACTTCATCGTTTCTGATTAAGACTTCCATCATTTTATAAAGGACAACTGTAACAGCATCATTGAAAAGGGACTCTCCAAAAACTAGGTAGTACAGGTTGGCTTCAACACCAATTTCATGAAATATTGCAAGCACTGCAACAGGGTCCACTGCAACTATTAAGGCGCTGAATGAAAGCGACCGAGTAAGGTTGAATTGGACATTTGCAAGTCCAATAACTGAGTTAAGGTACGTGAGTGCAAACAAGCAGAGTCCGACGATAGTAAAATTAATAACGGTTCCGACAATAGCTAATAGGAAAATGATAACAACATTTTTCGCAAATGCTTTGTGGTATAAATTATAACTGGATTCCAAAATTATTGGAGGTAGCAAAAAATGGAAAAATAATTCCGGATTAAGATCAAAAATTAAATGAAGCATATTCACTTTGTTCAGTAATGCTGCCACTGTTATTCCCATTATTATAAGAATACACGATTCAGGAAAATATAATGCTATTCCAGGAAGATGACGATACGTGATCTTTACTAAAACAACAAATAATATTGAACAACTAACTATCACGGGTCCCTTTATACCAGCTGAAGTATGCCATGCTGCTAATTTTGGATAGATTGGCTGATGATGGCCCGAAGCTAGAGTAATAGATTGATTGCTTGTTACAGTGTCATCAGCTTCAGTGGCACTTGAGGCTTGTGCATTTCTTTCTATATTCATGTACAAATAAATAAATAACACAAATTGATACTTTCGTAATGCAAACATTTTAGTTTTATCCCATTCAAGTTATGAAAGATTACAAATTTAAGTATATTTAATGATGCAAACATCAATATAAATTAAATATTAAAATTTTACATATGAAAAATACATACAAGTCGCTACATGTAACTTGACGATACAAATCAATAATAATCATATAATGATTAATTTATATAATTGTAGACATAGATATTTGTTTAACTTTATATACATACTACAGGTTTTGGCAGCCATTAACGGCATATTATAGTTCAATAGCGACATAATCGTTTCTAAAAAGATAATCAGCATTCATCAATCGAACATACTGTATTCAATAGTGGTAGTCGTTTCTAAATAGATAATCAGCATTCGTTAATCGAACATACTGTATTCAATAGTGGTAGTTATATTTCTTTAGTGGTAAACAGTACTCATTTATGAAAATAATGAAATTCATTAGTTGAAATATGCACATATTTCAATTCAATAGCGATAAATACAATTCATTAGTCTATATAATAAAAATAGAAGTAAAATTATTTTAGTTTTATTAATATGGGTGATCAACGTGCAAGACGACAAGTAATATCTCAAGTAGACCGACGAAGACTGATACAGACGCATGAAGACGGTAGAGATTATTATGAAGTGGCAGATGCATTGGGTATAAAAAGGGGAACTGCATGGACAATTATAAGAAGGTACCAAAGAGACAACAATCGCGAGGTTATTCGG
>JAYRBW010081439.1:0-23496 GCA_036023295.1 Invenusta paracnida | reverse complement strand
GCGGTGTGTTTAACCGGTTTAATAGCGCGCTACCGTCACACTTCCCTTATTCTATTACTACTGATCAAGATTTTGATAAAAAAGCAAATAAGCTTCTCGCGAGTTAAAGAAAATATTAAGGGCAGTTTTGATATAACTTTATCATTACATTTGTATCAATCCTTATTATATTTAGTATATGCCACATAATGTCCATTTGAAATAGATGAACCAATATGGCAAATGGCACCAAAAAGATAACAAATTATATTATTGACAATCAGATCATTTGGTCATAAGATCGATTGCCCAGTTTTACAAACTTTGCCAGAACTAGTAACAGAAAATCTGTTAATTAGAATGGCTAGATTATGAGGATTTTGATCAATGACTGTGTTATTGGTATGAGAAGTATTAGTATTACAGAAAGAACAGTGTTTAGTTAAAGAAGTAGATAATTCCCAAGTGATAAGTATACCACTTTATTGTTAAAATCTTAGATAAACATAGAAAATTAGTTAATGATAGTCTTTATATCGCTAACATACCCACATGAGACAGATCGGCAATGCGAAATCGTCTCATTCCTGATCCTTTTACTATTGCAGAGAACAATCGTAATTTCAGAAGCTCCAATAGATTTCCCCCAGATAGTTCATGGATAACAAAATATTGCAATAATTTCTGCTGAACTGTATGAGCAATAATTAATTATCGTAGTTATATATACTGAAGAAAAATAATATTCTATGAATTGTTAATGAAAAAAAAAAGTTTTCTGAATTAAATGTATGCATTTTATCGTAATTATGAGAAAAAATATGCGTCGATTTTTAAGCGAATATGTGTCGACCTAAATACAAATAATACCGCATACAAAGAAAGTGCTTAAAACTTTTGAAATAAATTATTTTCAATATTAATAAAATCATTCTTCTGACTTGCAAATAAAATTTGCAAAAGAGCAGCGGATAATTTTTGAACTAATGTGCACAGATTACTCTTACAAGACAATATTCTTACAAAATATCATTCTATGAATATACTAATACCTATATTCTTGCAGACCTGTATCCTGCGTTCAATGATCCAAATCTATATACCTAGTTAAATATAATTTATGTTTTTATTTGCATCTTATAATAAAGAAAATAAATAGCATTCATACGTTTAACTGTTTGGATTTAGACACTTAGTCAATTTTTATGAATAATAGGTATATGGTATCTACGACGCAAGCAACATTACAATTTTTGGAGTCGGCCGTCTTTAGCGCGGATGGCATCGCTTCTTAGTTATTCGTCAGAGGCTCTCATTAAAATGGTATCTCTATAAACTTAAGCAAACTTTATTTTAGTACCACTTTGCCAAACTGAATGGCAGAATTATTGACATACGCTAGACTGACCAAAATGAAAGGTCTTCGAGAATCGGCGATTTTAATTCCTGGGAATAAATAAAATAGAGATGACGGTATTAAGAGAAATAACTTAACTAAAATTATTATGAAAAGGTGAATATATATTGTTCACCATTTTAAATCATTTTAAATCATTACAGTATATTTGACTTTTTTTATAGTTAAATAATCATTTTAAAAAGATCCATCAAAATAACTTCAAAGCTATATAACCATCTTCTTAATATTATCATAAAAAATTTAGAGATAGCAATACTGAATTTATAAATTTAGCGACAGTAAAGATGTCTAATACTTAATTTGAGGATTATACTATTCAACCATCTCTCTTATAGACTGGTCTTCATATTAGGCGTTTTAAATTAAATATGTCATAGAAATATCTGTCTGACTGCAGATTTTTAGTAGTATAAATATAGAAAAAAATTTGATCAACAAAATTCCTTTAAAAAATGAGAAAATAAATTTAAATTATTCCGCCCAAATCCTCATAAATAACATAACAATAAGACATAAATGGTTACTACGGATGTCATACACTGAAATGGAGGCGGCTGGACTATCCCTTCCAATCTGAAAACACCAGTAAATGATATTCATTGAAGTTTGATATTTTCAATAATCAATATCATTTTACGTTTATTTAAATATAAGAAATAATTACACTTTATTTAATATACATATAATGACTAAAATAAATTCCACATTAAATTGTTCACTTTGGTAGTTAGTTTAACTAGTTCAGTTAAATTTAGTTTCATTTAGTTTTCTATTTAACTCAATACCCCCTCAAACTAATAAAAATATTTAGCAGATGTAGCTGCTATATATAATTAATTAAACAATAAAAATGATACATGGTTACGTTAAATGTTTTGTTATGTCACTTATTTAAAATTCAAGTATATATATTGATGACTTTAGTGCATTGTTGAAAATTGTAATAAATCAAAGTATTGCCATAATCTAACATATCAAGTATGTCTTTTATCGAATATGTAAAACATATAAATTTTTACTTTTTACTTTTACCTTTTTATTGCATAATGCTTTCCACTATTTGTTATCATGTTTTTGTGATATAGTTTAATATATATCATAGACGTAAGTCTATAAATTGAGTATGTATACAAAAAATTTAATATATTTTCAATGACACCTTCAAATTATTGTCATGTCACATAACACATAATCTATTTTTAATTTCATCTACAGTCACCATGATTATACCCTTGCGCACAAATATCAATTTTAAGAGAGAAAAAACAAGCCAATTGTTAGTTTTATTTGAAACACACAACATTAAAAATAGTTAACTGGTTTACATATTTAATTCTACAAACTTGTAATCCTTTCACCTTTATTTTGCGTTAATACCGCATGCTGTACTAGCAAAAGGGCGCAGTGATATATATACATATGTATTTTATTTATTTGTTGCTTTTTTAATAAAAATATACAAATTCTTGTAAGTATTTCAAGTTAAAACTCCCACGATCGATGGCACTACATGATGGGTGTACTTAGAGTCTCCGACACGAATAACTTTGAAGGTATTTAATTGTTCACAACATTACTTAATCAAACGTATATACAAGTTCTCTTAGAAGATGTAAGAGAGCATTGGCATTCCTCTCAAGAACATTATACTCAGTAATAGTATATAATATGTATAAGAAATAATATTCTTCATCGAAGTGACTTGAGAAGAAAAAGAGCTAGTTCGACGTTCGTTAGAAGAATGATATATATATTTTTTAAATACCGGCCAAATATGTGTACATATATATATGCTCCCTCGATCCTTTAGTGTTAGATTTACGCGAGTAATATAGAGGGGTATTACAGATATTTAAGTATATATAGCGATTCTATGTCATTGTAAAAAAAATATAGGCACATACATTCATTATTATTACGTTGGAATCAATGGAAGAATGTGCGTACATTGCAAAATTCCCTAAAAAAATCTAAGATTGGCCTGCAACTTTTGCATATGAGCGCACGTATGCATAACATTAAACATATCACATATGTATAAATATGATGTATATATAAGTATAATACATCATTGAAGATTACTTAAATAATGACAAAAATATGTAGTATTATGAGCATTGATTCAAATTATCTTCCCTGGCTCTAATTAGAAAGATTTAATATCTCCGACCACAGCAAGTCTAACCCCTGTCACTCATATTTTGTGAAATATGTGAATGACTATACACGGTATATTTAGAAAAGAAATCCCTGTGATTTGTCTATTAAAGATAAAAGTGAACAAAATAATATGAAAAAAAACAATATTATTTAAAAAAATTGAAAATTTAATAATATCGTAAATTAACTTACTTCCATAACTACCACTTACCAATTAAGGACTCCTTAAATCCAAGCTGAAAGAATTATTTGATTTTAAAGACTAATAAAAATTTAAAACCTTCTAGTTATTTATTAGTTTAGTTTATTCGATTTTAGTAAATAATTTTAATGTTGCCTGATAATTATTTTTACTGTTTTTAACTTCTAAAAAAAATATTACTAAAATCTGACATTTAAATTCTTATACTCTTGAATTCCCCGCAAAGCTATGAAACTTTTATTTCATTATCTTATTTCAACCTCTCCAAGCTATCATATAATTATGAGAAAATGTGGCTAATTATGTATTGTTACATTGATGCATTAGATATCTGAATTGGTAGACTGTTCACTTTATACGTAAACCAGGCAAAATCCAAGAAGGTGGAGTGAGATAAACGTAAACCATGATAGTGTCATGTTACGAAAATGTCCCACTTCTGTCTCACATTTCAAAGTCTTCATTTAGAATACCAGTAACAAAAAATATTAAAAAAATCCTAATCCATGTAGAGACATTATCGAGTTCATAACTGTGGCATTTTCTTAAAATTTTGTCAATAAAAGCCGTTTTTTCGATAATTAGCCGGTAACAATTATATGAGGAAGTTTAGGTGAGGAGTAAATGTTTCTATATAAAAGTAATATATATATATATTATATATATACATATATGATTCCGGACATATTCCGGACATATTTCGGACATTATTCTGGACATATATCGGACATTTACCGATATGACTCACTGGTCTAGATATGTCTCATACGTTCCAACAACATAGAAATTAACTGTGGCCGAATATTTTATTTTCCCTTGTGATGAAATTATTTTGAAGTAAATAGTGCAAATATTTGACCTTAAATGATCATAAACGTTGCAACAGAAAATATGAGAAATGGCTAAAGCTTCCCAATAGGCATGATGGCCTTTAGGCGACTGCAAATTTGAATGGTCTTTGGTTTCTTTATTATTTATATATTTATCCGCTAGAAATATATGTTTTCTATTCTTTGTAAAGCTTTCGTTGTCATAGGAATTTATGGGACATACTGTAGTAGAATACGATATTGATTAAAATACCCAAATTTATACGATTATGTTTCCAAAAGATCTCAGATGCTCCATGAAAATTGGAATTGAAAATATTTTAAGAACCAAGCGTTATGTCCTATTCGAAACAAGCTACTAGCTAAACCTTAATTTAAGGATAGCTAAGATATTAATTAGAACTGACCGGATCACGAAAGAGTTTCCTGCAACAGCTACTGCAACGTTGCAGGCTTCATGTGTGTTCGCGTCAAACCAAATAGCTATCGCTCTATAAAAATAAAATAAAATATAGTATATAGTACTCTACCGTTACTATATTATATCCTTCATGGATGCTTTCTATTACTTTTCAGTCACGCAATTTTGCTCTACCATTCTTTACTGTCGCTTACTTAGCCTCCCTACTTTCTTTCTTTAATTCAGGTAATATGTAGAGCAAAGTGGATATCTGAAAAAAGCCTTCAGTTAAACTGGGTACTTAAGATTAAAAAGATTAAACTTTGGATTTGAATACAAATAATATGTCCCAAATTTATGGCTTAAAATGTTGAGAAAAGTACGAAATTCGTATATAACTTTAACTTGGATGAAAATACTGTTATACATAATATACATATTTTAAAACATAATTCGCCTAAATGATATTATCGGTTGTTATAAAGTTTTGTTTTCTTTATTCATCTCAAGAAAGTATTTTCATTGTATGTTTTATATAATATCTACTACTAAAGGCATTTACGCGTAATCATGCATGAGTAACTATATTTTTGTTGTTACGCATATACTTTTCATTTATTATTAATTTTTTATTCTAATTAATATATATATATATGTATAGTTCATAGTGTATTCTTAAAGGTTTGTTTTTATTATAAATAAAAAGAGTACTGTTCTAGCTAAATAGATTCATATTTTTATAACATTAATTTAGATATATGGTTATTGGTCAAACATTAAAAATGTGTAGTTCAAAAAGTATTTATTTAGTAATGAATTTATAAATTAGCGTAATGTATGTATTTCAGAGAGTTAACTTTGTATATTTCAGAATTTACTATACTTTTCTAATAAGCTGAATTTAGTATCATTTAAATGCCTGGGCATGTCTGAACGAATGCCTGGGCATGCCTGTGAATACCTAGGCATGTCGTGGAGGCTTTGGAATTTTTCATTTTAGCTCCGTTTAGAAAGTGCTTTTGTGCTATTTTAAAGTCCCTAATACCAAATAGCAAACGCGGGTGGAATGCAATTAACTAATTTGTAGCATATCAAAATGGTTTGTGGCCAACAATCGATTTATTACGTGGAATACGAAAACCATCCTAAAGTGAGGTACTCTTTCAACTTGAAGTATTATTATATAAAATGTGAAGCAATACTAGTAAAACATTATTGTAAATGAACTAACTGAACTAAAGGAGGTTGTAAACCTGCTTTTATTGTTCTTCTGTACGAGTTTGTTTTGTTTTTATTAATTTAAAAATCATTTTGAGCCTGGAAACTTGACAATAATTATATAAAAAAGGAAACTATAATATATGAAAATTATTATAAATGAACTAACTCACCTAACTAGTGTTATGAACCTGTTATTGTTGTTGTTGTTATTATTATATAGGTAGTTCAAAATCTGTTTGAGGATTTTCTCATTAATTTTTAGGAGCTCCTCGAGCTAGAAAGGTTTTTGCATTCCACCTTATTCTTCTACGAGATTCGTCGAGGGAATAATAAGTGTTACACAAAATATATAACAAAGGACTGATTAAGTATGCTTATTATGTTGGTAAAGTATGTGTACATTTGAATTGGAATTCATTACAGCTTTTAACATTGTACGTTTATTAAAATAACAGCGCACTTAGTATGTAATACATTTGATAAAAGTGCTCTGTTAACGTAAGACCGTTATTATTGTTGCGTGTCATGCCTTTCATTCACTCAGTATTTTAGTGTTAATATTTCATTCACAACAAAAATTATATTTTTAAATTAAAAATGAAAGAGATTTTGTAGATGTCTTAACGCCATTACCATATTTTCAGTTCAGATACCATTTGAATGAAATCATATTCAGATATTATTAAACATGTAGCAATTTAAAAGTGCATCGATATAAATTTAAATATAACCTAGATACATATGTTACGCAAATTTATAAATAGGATTTTGGATATTGATATTGATATTGATAATGAAATTGATATTGATAATTAAATATATCATTTAATGATTGCAAAAATTCAAAGAGACGCGAGATCAATACGAGATAAGTTCATGAAATATTTTATTGGTTTTACTGTTTATAATATATAAATATAATTGTTTTCTAATTTTACATATTTACGTTTAAGTAACAAAACATTTTTAGGAACAGGGAGTTAACAGGTGTGAAACAATATTGAAATATAAAATGGTTAATGAAATAGTTTTTGGTTATATGCATACTTACCAACGTTGTTGCAAATGTATATATATTTAATCTAATTGTTTTTCTAATCAGATTTGTTTTTTTTACTATAATGTACGAACAGTTTTAAAGATTTTAATGGTTCGGCCATCACAAATATGATCATTTCCAGATATCCTTCTTTCAAGTTGCATAATTTTGAAAATTAAGTATTAATCATTAGCTTTATAATATTAGTTAAACAGGAAATTTAACAAGTATTATATAATTGGATTAGTAATACTTTGATCATGTGTTCCATTGTTAAATCCATTTTATTCAAAAAAAGTCTGAGTTTAATTGTATAACTACACAATTAAATATTGTACTTATAAAATTTGGTTTACATAACAGTTATTTTAAGTATCAAACTTGAATTAGACATTTTTGACTGTAATATATTTTGTATGTACAAAAATACATCTTTGTGTTTTAATTTGTTGAGAAATTCTGCGGTTAAAAAGTTGATACAGGTAAATTATATAATGTATAATTATTTGCAGAAATGAACTGCATACTAGGGAACGATATTCATACCAAAAGCAATTATTTAATCCCATAACATCCTAACTTAATGGGAATCATAGAGTGTAACACATTTATCATGAAGAGAAAGACCAAAAACTTTACTTATAGAAGATAAAGAAAACGTTATAATTTTTCAGAGTGCCAGAGACACTGTATTCACAGATCATCAAATCGATATCAAACTAACTAAAATTGTTCATCACAAATATCATTAATAGGCCATTTTGCCACATATTAGAACACTTGCGCCAACATGAATCATTCAAACACATTTAGTTACTTTCCATGTCAATTTATAGTAATGGCCTGATAATATAAATATTTCGATTTTAAATAATATATTTATAAATATAGTAATCCCGCAATAAGATTCTCTAGATATATTCTGTAATATGAACATAATAATTATTTTGTTTACTTAGTAGACTTTACACATACATGTTTATAGTATGAACAAAATCTGAATAGAATAATAGCTAACTATTTATTTACAAATTATATAGTAATTTATAGATTAATTTAAAATATCATATTGTTGATATAAATTTCAAATCAAATCACTCAATTTGTAAATTGCAACTACAAAATGTTGATAATAATATACTACTTGGAAATATTATCCTTAGTTACATGTAAAATTATTTTTTTATAAATTGTGAATACAGATAGTCTAAAAACTGCATCTGTCCATGTGCCGGGATATTTTCTATATATATACCAAAATGGTGTATGTAGTTTTTTACAACTATTTTTAAAATCTCACTATAAAGTAAATTTGCCAAGTGTAAACAAACTGCCTATAATGGAGATTTCAAATCCAAAAAAAGAAATTGAAACTGATAACAGGTTTTACCAATTTGTTTGTTCACATGTAATCCGTTTATATAATCAAGACTAAATTCAATTATTCGCAACATCTGCCTCGAAGACTATAATAGTTGGTACCTATTATATTAGGGGGGAAGATTTATGATCAAACAGTGCCTCCTAACTGATCATTTTAGGAACATTATACTTTTTTTTATCTGATTAAGATTATTCTCTGAAGGATTATATTTTTGAGATTATTATTTTTATTTATTAGAAGTTTTATTTGCTTATGTATAAAAATATAAATTGTAGATACAGTTTATTGCTGCATACCAGATGCGAAATTGTTTTCAAATATCAAAAAATACATTTTACGTTCTTTGGAAAACATACTGACAATTATTGCAAAAATATTGTTATAAAGAACGACAATTTTCTAAATTTAGATAATATTCAATGTCTAACTATATTCCTGTTAAATAATTTTGGCGCCATTATAACTATAGAATCTCATTAATAAGATTTGTGTTGATTTGCAAAATAAAATAATATAATATTAATTTATGTATATAATGCACCAATAAAGCTCTATTTGTGACAACAATTTATAAAGTAATGTGCCTAATGCATATAAATATAATATGCTGTTGTATAAATATGTCACGACAGATAATTATTAAGTTGGCACTGAATGCGCGTATAGATTTCTTTCACAAAGAACAACAGAGACCATACTCAGACAAAATAGATGTATTATGATACTTCTGCTGGGGAGTTTTTATTGTCCTTTAGTAATGTACATATATACGGCTCAATAATTAATTAGTTTGTTAGTTGGTTTTAAATGAAACGATGCTTTTTCCAGACATGACAAGGTATTATTGTTCTCTAAATGATTGTTTAGATAATAAATGTAAATAGAGCCTTATAATTTAGTAATGAAAATAGCTATATATTTCTCTATACACCTATTTTGTCGACACATTCCTATTTCTATTAAGCGTTGGAAATATGTACTAAACTATAATTCCTATCGGATCTTTTGTGCGCAAATATATACGATTTATAAATCGTTTACATAAAAAGACATTATATATGGTATTTAAGGGAATTAGTAGTATAATAATAAAATTTAGATTTGAGTGAATGTAGAGTGTAGTTTGAGCTACGGTATAATAGAATTAGATATTAATATTACAGAATGTAAAATACAAAACAATGACGTGCCAAGAAAATTAAAACAAATAGCACCTATATTTCTGTTAATCCTGTTAATTAATTCTGTTAATTATTCATGTTAAATGTATTTAATCATAATATAGAAAAAAGACATGTACTTTGAATGATTTTTCAAAAATTGAAATAATTAATGTACCTACTTCATAATAAAATGTTTCTTTCTAGAAAATGTTGCACTTCAAATGCACAGTAACCCATAAACTCTAATTTGTTAAATACATAAATCTGTAGTTATAATCAAATAGGAAACTTTTACCATATTTAGTTTTTGGGTATAATTCAACCAAATGTTCTTAGATATATTTTAACATCAAATTATTTATGCAATCAAAACATATTTTTCTATTCGTGTTAAATAATTTTCAACAGCATATTTAAAATAAACTAGAAATGAAATGGTGATATGTAAAGGCAAATAAATGAATATTTTATATGATAATAATATATAAATGTGTGGCTTTTAAATTATAACAAAAACATATTTAAATAGAATATTAACTGTCCCATATTAGGAGTATTAATTTTTTTGTATTTGTAGTTTCCGTATACTAATTTAAAAACCTTAGTTCACTTAATTTACCGTATTTAATATTAATAGTAAGAAAAGCTAAAACCTTAAACCGCTACATGCAGTCTCTTTGTTTACTAATTTATAGCCCAGTAAACAATTTCATTATTCGAATTGTATCTATATACCGATCGAATTGTGTAGTAGATGGCATTCAAATGGACCCCCGGGTATACAGAGATGGATACTAAGCAAAACTGAACTTCCAATGTTTCTAAACTCAGAGAGAGAGAGAGAGCGTGAGAGAGTAGAGGGAAAATAGAGAAGGCAATCAAGCTAATTCTCTTCGCTAGAAAACCATTCCGCAGTCCTGCGGTTTAATTAAAATTCTAATTAGTGCCAGAAATTTGAGGCTAGATATATGGAGTATATCTTATATACAGAGAGAGATTTATTAGCATATAGTATCTGTATTCCATGGATTTATTATATTACTTATAGGAGGAGAAATTGTCAATTGCAATTGGATTGGGCGTAGATCAGCGAACGCTATCTCTATAAATTAACTCCTGGCACGTCCTCTAGAAAGAAGTACTTACTATGTAGATATTTCAATGGTGATAAACAATAAAATAAACTGGATTAGACTGTTAAAGTTTAAATAAGAGAGACGTCTGTTAATTTGACATACTAGGAGGATATTATCTCTGAGTCTTATTGTTATAATAGCTTTTATAACTATTATAATGTGAGGCAGGTATCTTTATATCGTTAATTGTCCATAGATTACCGTTCCGATTGCGTTCCTGGAGCCGGATTGCAAAAGTGCAACGAATCCTTCTGTATATAAAAGTATATTACAAACAAGATAGGAGCACAATAGGACTGTTATTTACAAGTTTATTTTATTTGTTTTTAGTTTAGCAGTGTATTTAAATCTAGATGCATCAAGGAAGGGAGAGCTATTTTTTCTACTATTTTTAAACATGCTATGTAAATGTTGTATTAAAGATAAACACATAAAATCTCTTTTAAATAGAGTTTGCAATAGTTGGCATTTAAAATGGCTGTTATCAATTATTAATTGCTTGGGAGGTATATTCTAAACATAAAATAAATGTTTTTATCGGTTAACAATTTTAAGATCATGTACATAGGTACTAGGTAGGGAGCAAAATAATATACTGTCTCATTTTAAAATTCTAATGCTCCTCTTCTTTATTTGAGCAGCGGAAGGTTTAAAGTAACAATTTTCAAAATATGGTTTACAAAACGAAATAGACGAGTGTTTTGTTTAGTTAAAAGCTTGATGTGGAAGGAATGGAAGAACGAGGTAGAGAGAAGCAATAACTAACTTGTTAGCGTATGACTGCTGTCGTGGAACTTTGGGAGAGTTAAGTGGGGCTAAGAGTTCTAAAATCAAATTAAGAACCATTAGTGTAGAGGTACCGCCCAATATGCTATCTATAGCTGTTGTAAACAAAATCGTGTAAAGACAAACTCAAAGTGGGTGATGCGGGAAATAAAATTAGATTTCTCTGTTGACATTTACTCCGTCTGAAATGTTGGGTATGAACTTATGGTTTACATGTATTTTAGTGCTTTTTGTTGTTAATAAATATTAATGCTTCTCGCAAAAGGTGATTCGGAATACCTCGATATATGTGCATGTATACAATTTATTTATTTAAATATATTATTACTAGACTGATTTAATTACTCATGATGTGATAATATATATGTACCGCAATAACGTTATACTAAATATATATGTTTCAATTTAATTTGTTTTAGTCAGAAAACGAAATATAAAAAATTTAAAATTTAAAATATATAGTAAGGATAAATATACAATTACATTTCATATACATATACAATTTATATATATACAATTTGTTAATAATTGTTTAATTTATTAAATATTATGCTTTAGAATCTATATATATGGACATTTATGCTCAAAAATCTATTACTCTTTATATTTAGTATAATAGTTTTATATATAAGTATAAAACTAATAAGAAATTCGTCAACTTATTTGAAATCATAATATATGCTTAAATAACAAATGATATTATAGAAAATTACAAATGCTTTGAAGGAAATTATATGTCTCAAATAGAACACTATACTACTATAATATACAATGAGAACATTGAACTAAATCTAATAGCTCCAATAGTTTTATATTGAAACTAATTATAATCAAAATATGTCAAGTTATTTGTATTTCAATACACTTTCATTAAAAGAAGAGATACGTATAATCTACAGATCTAATCTACCTTTGTACGCAATTGCAACCTAAAAATGAACTCTTTTTGCACAAAATGAGTATTTTTATAACAACTGCCAGCGTATCTCCTTTGATATCAATAAAATTCTTTTCGGATACTGTTTCATGTAATAATTCACAAAGTTCAATAAAAAATAAAATTTATAATGAAAAAAAATCATTTTTCTTTCTAAAATTATTACAAATGTATATTTTTACCAATTTTTGTAATATAAACTAATTTTGACAATTTTTTAACGGAAAATGTTACAGAACATCGTCGTTTAAGCATTCCCCCTCTTTAAAAAGACATCGGATTATGGATAGGGTTACTTTCTACAGCACTTATATATTTAATATAAAAGTCGAAATATGTTACAAATTAAAATGTATATCATTTTTATATTTTATTGTCACAACATGGAAGCATTGGTTAACTGAAGAAGTGTTGAAACACTGAATTATGCACAAGGTAACCCAAAAGTTTGTTTAACATACGAATATTATTAAATTAAATATATATAATACATACTTTGTAAAATCAATTTGTGTTATTTACATCATTATTTCCTTTAAAGTTCAGACTTTACATAGAGAGATTTCAGACTTGCAATATACATTTCTAAGGTATCACTTTTATCACAAAAAGACGGGTTTAAGTAACTATATATAATATATAGATGTCTTCAAACGTCTGTGATGCTAACCTATGATCTTGGCTTTATATATGTTTATTACTCAGATGTGAAAGGCTGGTATTTACCTGTTCCAATATCTAGAATTCACACAGCGCAACTAACTAATACATTGGTTTGCATTTATCCTTTAGCTCACATGACACAGACAAAAAGCCAGATCAAGATGGCTGTAGCTAGTATGTTAAATTGTTTACTGTACATTTTACAAGTTTACAATCAAATGTAATATAACACATGCCTACCAAAAAGTCCCTCTTACAATTACGAAACAAGATGACCCCACAAAAGCCCTAATTATCTCAACTTACCTGTCACTAGACTGAACGGGAGGTAGAATGACGAACGTTGCAGGCGTCGTCGTTACTGCTGCCGCGAAGTGATGATCTGGAATCGGTCAGTAGAGTCCAATTGAATATGACGTAGCTTAGGCAAGATTCCACACCACTGGAAAGATGAAAAAGACGTAGAAGCAAAGAGGGGGCGACAATGTCAGAAAACGAATGACACATGTTGCCCTGTAAGAGGAGGCAGCAAGTACCTAGTCAAATGGCGAGTGATAGTTTTAGGGTCAGGACTTGAAGGTTGATATTCTGCAGTGGTAACACAAACCTCCTGGGCTTTTCCTAGAAAGCAAAATGTATGTGTACCTGTTGTACACACGCCGGTGAACTTGTAAAGTCTCACAGAGACTTGTTGTAAATTGATTGACGGAGGATGCGTAGTTTTTACTTAATCAAAGCTGCAAGTATCACTGAAGTAAATGTCAAACGCTCAGAATTTAAACTATCTTTAATATTGAGTTGTTTCATCTGAATAACATGAATATCGTTGAGTCCGATAAATTGCTCAATTAGAAATAGAATAAGACTCCTGGGTTATAACAGAAGGGCGAACTTTGTTTGAAGTGTATTTAATTTAGTAACTCTCCCATTTCACTTTGTAGTATGACATTGTAGAATTAAACAATAGTCAGAAATGAGCAGCTGAACTTGTTGGGAATGGGGAACATATTCCACACTAAATGGAAGAATAAGAGAAGGTAACAGGACAGGCAATGATGGACTTTAAACACGACTCGACTTGTGTTGTTGAAGATTTAAATGAAGAAGAGGGAAGACGGGAATGAGATAAGAACTTGGGATCAAAATCAAAATGATCTCCGTCGATCGGTGAGCGATAATAAGGTGGGTTAGCGGATACTTTCAAATCCGAGAGAGGGGTATAGATATATATGTAAAGCAGATTGTATTGTGTCGGATTTTGTCACGAATTGCGGAGTGGATGAAACGGAAAACAGATCAGACGTTCCCGAAAATAATGCCTAGGATTCCGAGTCAAGACTGGGATTAAACCGTCTATAGAAATATATGGGTTCAGCAGGCAAAATAAAATATAATATAAGTGACGCTTTATTGACTGTAAACCAAAATCATTGGAGACTGATCTTGCGAATGGCCAATTATTTTCAGCAATCTACCGAAAAAATAACATTCTATATAGTGCGTTTATATATATAAATTATCTCCAAGATGAACAATCTAGCTTAATTGAAAGTTAATAAAAGGTGAATCATAAATAAGCTTTGAATTGCTTATATCCGAATATTAACACGTAAATATTAATAGGGTTGCAAAGTACAGAAGTCTACTTTGCTTTCGTAAATATTTATATTCAATTTCATTCAATTGTTTTTCTTACAATATCGCTGGTGGTAACTAATGAAATTTGTTAGCAATGTAAATTAGAGATGAGAGATTGGATAGATTGAAGTTAGAATGTGTTTACAAAACTGTTTGACATGCTCTACTTGAGTGATGAGAGAGGTGACCAATTCTAGATCTTCAATTCTGATTCTCCAATTTTGATTGGACAATCGGACTAACAATTTTTAGAAGAAGTAATTCAATTTGGTAAACTATTTTGGGTGTATTTGTTATATTATGTACATTAGACATATTATACACATTAGGTTAATTATTCATTTCTGCAATATACACATGCAAGCGGATTCTAATCCATAAATATAGCTAGCTATTTTCCCGTTAGCCTATATTTAGCGTAGGTATAAGCACATATATTTTATTTTATTAGCGATAGTACGTTTAAGTACTGAAGTTCAAATCTCTCAATTATTCTCAAATCCAACATTGTTCATTATTATAAATAAGCATTTCATAATTCTAGACATTAATTAAATGTTCAGAACTAAACTTTCCAAATTACTAATTCTCAATTTATTGTATGGGAACCATGCAGGTTCATTTCCTTTTATTTATAGTGTCAATTTATTACAGATGACAACTTTTCAAATTTTTGTAGGTATATTGTATTTATACCTCTACAATAAGTGTTTCCATGTTCATAGTTTTTACTTTTAAAGGATGCAAGAGAAATATATCAAAAATTATAATACTATATCTGGACTTCTACTTTTCATTTACTTATGATATATACCTATGTGTAATTTTAATATATATATGTATATATATATACATTAATAAATTTGTATATTAAGTAATTCATTAAATTATTCATTAAAATCTATAAGTAATTCAATATTTATCAAAATTAATTAACGACAGTTCTTCAGATTATGTCGAAGGTTGAACCAGGGACAACTTAATGTCCATGTGTTGAACATCTCGGTTGACGCATTTAAAAAGTTATGTTTAATTTAGAAAGATAGCATTAACATAATAAAATAATATATGATAGTATAATTCACATAATAGAAATTGACAAAGTTTCAAGGCTTATTGATTTCATGAGTTACGTTGCAAATTTTGTCAACAGAAAATTGTTTTATTTCAATAAAATTATACTAATTAGTTTATCTATAAAGTATATATATAATTATAATAAATTTAGTATAAATAATTCATCAGAAATTATTTCGAAGACAATGATCATTTTCCTATTTTCTTTTAAGTACTTACATAATTCTCTAACAATTACAATATATTATATTTATACTTAAGACTGTTTAATTAACTATGCTATTTTATAGATATTAAATTTTAAAAGAGTTTTGTTTAAATTTTTCAGTTAACGAAACAGTAGTATTTATCATTGAAAATAATATTCTTAGAGTTGAAACTCATCTATCAATAATCTTGGTAAAATTATGCAAAATATTTTTTTATAGTACTCAACTAATATAAAAATTGTTTAGTTAATCGTTATTTCTACCTAAAGTATGATTTCTACGCTATATGTGATAGAACATGAAATGTGCACTGACAATATCTGTATAAAATTATAAATTACAATTTACAAATAATTTATTTGTATATCTTTAATATTTGTTCAGCCAATCAATTAATATACATATGAATTGTTTTAACTATAAATAAATATACTATCCATCAATGGTGCGAGCGGATCGCGAATGGTCCAGATTCGCAAAAAATAATTTGCAACAGAATATATTCACATAGCATTAACTTAAATCAACTCAATTAAGAAATGATAAGCTTTTGACTTGTTCGGCCATTTTTACAAAATATTATAATTAAACATTACAAATTTCATTTAACTGTAAACGATTTATTAAAAACTTGACTATAACCTTTATAGATATATACTTTGTCTCTGAATAATTGCCTGTAAATATAAAAATTGGTGGTTTAAATAAATTTAGAAAAGTTAGAAATTATATAGCAAACTAATTCCGACTTGTATCATTTTAAGACAATATTAAAACATCATTTTTTTTATAAAGACTCGAAAGTAAAGACTATTAAGGCCATTAGACTCCCTCAATTTTATATGAAAGGATATATTATTTTATTTATTTAACTTTATTTTAATTGTTTGGTTTGTATTAATGAAGCTTTTTTTAATAAAGATCGTAGTAATAGGCTTTCTTGTCAAATATACTAAAAAAAGATTACTTTTTAGAGTTTTCGGAAAACTCTTTGTTTTAGATGAATTATCTAGATTTTATACTAAAAGAGGTAAAATGTTAAAAGGGTATAAATGAACTAATTAAAAAATGTTGTATCAATTTTTTTTTATAAATAATGGAATATAAAGATAGCATACTTTTTTTACTTGTAGGAACTTTGACAATAATGTTTAAAATTTTGTCAACATTTTTACAATGAATTTGTGTTTTAACCCTATCCTACCCGGGCTATTTGACACACTCACAGACCGGGGGGGGCCGATTCGGCCCCCCTCCATAAATCGCCTGCCTGTTTAGATAGAGTCTTGAAATTTGGTACGTAGGTAAATCAAAGTGTTTTATACTTGATTCCGTTAACAAAATGTTTTTATTTTTAAATGGAAATTATTTGTGAGAGTTTTAAAAAATAGTATGAAAAAAAGTCATAAAATCTGAAACATAGGTAAACTAATGTAATAAATCTGCTAAATACATCAAGAGAGAGAAATATGTTGACAACAGTTATTACCTACCTACAGAATAATAATCCATGAACATCAAAATGTGCGTAGGTAGACAGTAAATACATAATGTGCCTACAGAACAATAGTAATCCACGAATATCAGAATGTGCGTGGGTAGACCTGTGTATTCTTCTTGATGTTTTGCTTATTTGCAATCGTTAGCCCCACTTGGCATAGATACTTGGCGCGAAATCAAGATAGAGAGTAACAGAATAATAATCCACGAACATAATAATGTGCGTAGGTAGACACAATCGGGCTATCAATTGCTCCTTGCATTGTCTTATCACATATAAAAAAAACCACGGGTAGGATAGGGTTAAGATAGCGTCTAATTTTGATAGAAATAAATCGATTTTTAGGTCGGTTTTCGCATTTAAAGAAGGGGAGGAAATATTGCAAAGGTCGTCGGAAATTGCGCGATCAATTCATTGCAGAAATTCAAATTAAATTAATACAGAAACAATCGCTAAGTATCTATTTAAGGTTCCCGTATTAACAGTAACAACACCTAAAAATATTAATTATACAATAATAATTCAATTTAATAGTAATAAAATATTCATGCGCTATAAACATAATAATTGTATAATAATTTATTATGGTTATATGGGTTACATGGATATTAAATCTGTGTATATATATAAGATATATATAAATTAGGAAATACTAAAGTCATATTTACCAGCAAGCAGGAGATAAAGGTATAAATAGAAGTGAATGTATTTTCTCCAAAAATTGATAAAAGTATATTGTAAAACAACGCCATAAAATAGTTAAAAATATTTATATAAATATGTTAAATTAATATTTATAGATGACACACAGCATATAACTTGATCAATTGTTAAATTACATTTGACACATAATCATAACTATGCATATATAGAATAGAAAATACATCCAGGACAGAAGTAAAAAACAGATAATAATTAACAAATAACTGCAATAGTAATTACTTTTAAATGTTTACCAAATTAATCTCTTTCCTCTTTGAACGGAACAAATACATCTACAAAATACTGCACTATTATAATTTAAACATTACTAATGCTTACGTTTGCGTGTGTTTTAATACTATACCAACGTACAAATTCCACCTACTACACCTGAGTAATATAGAAGTAACTCTCACTTATTCACTGCCCTGTCCTGTCCTGACCCCCTGCCCCCCCCCCCTGTCTTGCTGCCCTACACTCAAGGGGTAATATTAGAATAACCAATTTATAAATTCCTAGCTTTGTAATTACATCACATTTTCTAACATATTTTTTTCTCCTTAATTGAAATGATAAAGAAACCATATTTGACAATTAACTTATATACTGCCTGTAAAATAGTTTTCACCACATGCTTTTCCGAGTGTATAAGTATAGTAGGAAACACACCAAATAATATGTAAAATGTAGGTATATATACAAAGACACATAAATCTAGGAGTAAATAAGTGTCGTTAAAAGAGAGACAGGTACCGTGATGAAGGCGTCTTCTGTATTCTGTAAGACGTATATTAAAATCAAAGTTTGAGGATTACAATATGTCCAAGGCAATACTGTAGTATTTAAATATTGATTAAAATACGCCGGGATGATAGAATGAAATCAGTGATCAATACTACCCTTATTTCATTATTTTACAAATACATGGGAATGGTTTACACTATTTACAACTAGTAAGCATGTAAACACCAAATTTGTAGCAGTTAATAGATGCATAAACTAATTATAACATCTACACTTACAATAATACAGATTCAACAAAGAACCAATAAGGTGTAAACTATATTAATAGAAGTCAAAATATTTTGAATATGTTAAGATATATTTCTCAAGCGGACACGATGACCGATATATAACTACTTTTCCAAAAATCTGAATTCACTATTAATAATATAAACACTACAAAGCATATTACGTATAATGACAATATTAAATAAAATAGTGGAGAAATTTGTATTGATAAGGATTACCATGCGTATCAACCAATGCTTAATTATATGGCAACAATATATTGAAGGAGTAAAAGTAAAACAGAGGAAAAACTAGTGCTTTGATTGGCCTAAGTCAAAGATATACAATATATTGATTATATTGACTATATTGCTATGATCTAAGCCGACTGTTGTGTCACTCTATTTCATGTATTTTACTCTAACTTTCTTTAAGAGTCAAATAGTATAATTAAAAAACCGATTACTGAACATTGAACAATTGTATACATTATGACTGGAGCTTATCACGAAATTAAAAATGAGTATATATGTAATAATTATGTATATCTCCGCCTGGAAGAATCGGCCATTCGGTAACTTATTGTTTTATTATAACAGTTGTTTGCATATTGACTAATTAAAGACAATATAACATTAGTACAATTTACAGAGTGAAATATACAGGAATAATCCCAAATGTTAACGGTGAATTCATAAATAAGCTTCGTAAATAGGATCATTCATTGGTTCATAAATGACAATGTCATGGTCCTGAAAATTGCAGTTGTTCTCAGACAATGTAGAGGCAGTTGGAAAGGGATTTCTTCAAAATCGTCAATGACTTCTTTAATCGATTTGGGCTTTTCTGTAACCAAGTTATCGATGAGACCAACAGGTATGGTAGTCCAGAAACACTGTGTAGCAGTCATGGATCTCACGCTGTAAAACCTTATGATGGATATGCGACCAAATTTGATGTTTTCGATTGGGTTTGAGTCGAGCGACTGAGCTGGGATCAAGTGGAATCACATCAACTTCAAGTACCATTATCTTTGTGAATAATGAGAATGATTCAGCGAACAACAACAACAAAGGATTGCTCTGTATTCATTGCTTCTTGCAGATGAAAGATGATGCGGTCTCTAAGGCCAGATGATTACACCACAGACCATATGTTCTGATGTTGCATTGTTGTTACCCATCTTAGGAGAACACAACCTCACTGTAGAGGCAAGGCACTGAACGAGAAAACTCTATGAAGAGGCCGTCAGTCCATTATTCAGCTGATATTTGCAATGTTTATGGGCCCATTCCAATCAGTAATATAGCTTCAACCATGCTATGTCATCTATAATACTACGATCTATAAGGCCTACGAGGTCTAAACTGAAGCGGAAGCTTCTACAATTTGACACAATGCCCAATTCTGCGATAAGTAAGCAACCACTTTCCAACCAGGTGTAGGTTTTATAAGAATTATTGTCCAATTAAAAGGAAGATGTATTCATTCATCAAAGACATTAATCAGTCGATATTTTAAATTAAAATTATAGATCAGTTTGTGGACCAGAATGGCTTCTTTATAAAACCATATAAAAAATGAACCTCCATTAAATAATATATGTACGCAACAATAATGAATCAAATTATACGACATAGTATATTATTGTCGAAGATATCTAATAATTGGCAGTAAATGCTTGCTTGAGAAAACACAGAAATAATGGCTAACTTATTCAAAATTATTAGATGGGAAGTTTCTTTTAGCTCGGGTAGGTACAAATATATATATATTAATCGATATAATAATTAACAAAGTGTGAAGAAAAGAAGTAAATGTGTAATATTATTATACAACAGTATTTAACTTCTACATAAATAAATACACTGGAAATATAACTTACATAAAAAGAAGTAGTATATACGGTCAAGTGGGGAGCGTTTCGACTAAATCGTGGTCTAAACCGGATTTAAAATGACCTCCAATGACCCCTAATCTAGTCTATATGTTCATGACGTCATGACTATCTCCCGTGGTATACTTCCCGATTCACGACGTGGTACTACTCGGCATTTTCAAGGTCATTCTCGTGAAGTCTTGTCAAGGTTATGCATTCCTTTTTTATGTTGCAGGATCGAGTCATGTCGTCATGACGTCATGAAGCATATCGATTTTGGGTTTGAAGTCACTGGAGGTCATTTTAAAACTGGTTTTAGACAGATTTTGGCAGATACGTCCCTCACTTAATACTACTAAACCAAAAATAAATATATGAATATATATAAAATAGTTGTATTATATAGAACATAAACCAATAAAAAGTAAATTAGTTCAAAAACAACAGAAAATACTTAATGAACAGTAAAATTAGAATTGTGTGGAATTTATGTACATTCTTTAAAGTTAATTTTAAGCATTTTAAATTAATATAATATGTAACAAGTATATAAATAAAAAATTATTCAAATAACAATTATATTACAACAAGTAGATTAGTATTTTATTTAAACATAAATATTTGTATGATTACCATCATCTTAGCATTATTACGTCTATGAAATTCTTTGTACATATTGATAAATTGAATTAATAGAAAGTAAGAAAATGACGAATTTCAAGTTGGAATATATTATATTATTAATAATTAAAAATACGCGTTAATTCGATAGATACATATTTAGATAGTTAGTATAGAATGAAGCAAGTCAATGTCTCCATCTCCCACATATAGTTATAATAGTTTAATTAGATAAATAGTCTATAATAATATTATTAAAATGGCCTTCTCGCTTTTTCCACTAGGCGCATATTATGTTATGACGAAAATATATTATTTCTTTAAATCGCGGATTTCATTAAAATCTGTATTATATCTAAATAAGGAAATAATCTTCTGTTAAACTATTGCGAAATTTAGCTAAGTCAATGGCAGTAAAACGAGCCGAGAAAAAACACGATAAAAAACATGTTTTGGGGTATAAATATAATATACACAATAAGATAAAGAAACACTTTGTATATAAAATAATAAGTCCAACACCTGCAAGCAAATGCCTAAGTATGAATATAACTTGAATAGGTAATGTATAAATTAAAAGACATACCATGGACTTATCAAGAACATCTTCAGCAATGGAAGGTTCCTTAAAAAGATCAGCAGTCAATAGTTATCACGTTAACAAATAAACAACAAATCTATAAAACATAATTCCAAGTATTCATGATTTTTAGTACGATAGCATAAGACAGGAATAAAACAAACCCAAACAAGGCTTACATTGGCGGGACGCATTTCTGAAGCTTCGTCCATTTCACTAGATACGAGAGAATTGAATTGGTCTTTAGAATAAAGTTAATTTCCTATAGAGTAGTATAAAGGTAATTAAGCTACATATCTCAATAAAATCGTCATATTCTTGACTAGAATAAAGACCAGTCAGCAGATAAAATGATTTAAAAATTAACCTTTGTAGATAAAAACAAAAATTAAACATAATTTGAAGACTGCTTAAATTTTCCTAAATATTACTTACATCAATACATTTTAATTGAATAAAATATAATTGATATATAATTAGAATTTTAAAGGTCTGAAATACCTAATAGCTCGTGGAATGTTAAAATATACGGAAAGAAAGTATAGAAAAACTACAGAATATAAAATAACAAAAACGGTAACACGCATGGCAAAGGCAATATAACTACAATCTACTCAGAAATTATAAAAGAAAAGTATAAAAAATGCCAAATGTGAAAAAAGTTACACCACACAAGAAATTATAAGAAAAAGAGAAGCAAGAAAATTAATGAAAATAAAATAACGCAAAAGAATTAGTGAACTCTTGGATAAAAAATAAATAAATGAATAGTTGTCCAAAGTTATGTGAAAAATACAAAATGTTTTATTGTATAATTTGTAGTAAAAGTTTTATAAAAACAAAGATAGACCGACTTATGTGTGGATATATACAGGCAGAGAAGACAGACAGATAGACAGACAGACAGACAGACAGACAGACAGACAGACAGACAGACGGGGATGAACGAACCTGAAAA
>JAYRBW010081428.1:0-23497 GCA_036023295.1 Invenusta paracnida | reverse complement strand
ATAAATATTGACGTCATCAACTCCACTCACTATCTAACCATAACACTGTCGCTATATCGTGGTACACATTTCACTCTACAGAAACCACGTAGTATGAATAACAGCGGCTGAGAGTGATCGATACTGTGATCGAGTGAGCGACGTTTAACCATAACCGTAATGTAATAAAACTGTGAAATAAATTATTATTAGATTTACACCCCACTTCTGGAACAACCTGTATATTGCAAATAATAATAATAATTATTAAAATTATGAATTCAACTATTGTACTATTCTCTATCATTATTATTATTGATTGTAATTATAATTATTAATTCAACTATTGTACTACTTTCTATCACTGTGACTAATATGACTCTATGAATGTGTTAGCAATATTATAACATTTTGTATATGTGTTGTGGTAGAAATAAAATAATAATAATTATTATTTATTAATGGTAGGTATCAAGAAAGTTTGAACAGGTTTTAGGCAGGTAATATTTACTAAGTTCAATAAAAATATGTAATTTCAAAATGGGTCCAGTGAGTATATTGCAATTGACATATCTTTAATATTATAATAGATACCCAGCCTTCTAATAACCATTTTTTGATTTCTTAATTTATTTTAAATAATATATTCAAAATTTTGGGCAGAACTGCCATGTGTCCATAAAATCACACAAAAAATCACATCAAAAGTTGGTTCATGAAATTTCTCTCTCACTCTGGTGTGGATTTGGCCAGGAAGAATGGTTTCTAAGAAAATACACTCATCATATCACATTTTCAAATGTCTAACTATGTGGACATTGTATATTTATACCTTGAGTATAGATACATATTACTGCTGCAAGTGCAGAAACCAAGTACAGTAAGGTACATAATTTCCCCAAAAGGCCAATTTGAGGCCAAGAACTCCACAATCGCCAAATTTAGTAACATTACGAATTGTGACAAATCATCATAATATAGTCAAAAGTATAACAATAGGGGTTACTTGTTAAATGTAATTAAAAAGTAACCCCTATACACTTCTAAAAGCTGGCAGCTGCAAGTTCAAAAAGTAACTTGCAAATGAAAAAAAATTGTGACCAGTTGTTGGATGAAGCTAGAATTGAAAAAGATAATTAAATGTCTTTTTGAAACATAATAGATTGACTCACTTAAAAACCACTGCTGACCAAAATTTTCAAGAAAGTTTTTTGTTGCAATTTATTAAATAGATCCTGTAATTTTTTGTGATTTGATCATTGGTAATTGCATTATTCTGATTCAAAATCAAACATTTACTATGTAAAGGATAGGCAGCCTAAAGTTTGCAGATTATTTTGGATAAATTTGTTTTACAATACTTATTGACTTAAATTGTTGCATACAAGTATATTTTATTAGTTTACATGATATTCATCATGAAAATGTTAATATGTTGATCCAGCTTTTGGTTCCTGAAGGTAACGATTTTAATTTAAGATCATAGACTTCCTATGGATCAAAATCTATAATATTTTGGAATAGAATTTGTTTTATCTATACCAAATTTAAAACCAATTCAATGATATTTTACTGCTTTATATGGGATCTAAAATGGACATAACTTTGTTTCTGAAAAAAATATGTTCTTGCCAACGTTTTAGAGAATGTTTAGCACATTCAATGGCAACTTTCCCTTCAGTAATAATTCATTCCATCAATTCGATCGCAAATTATGGAATTTATTAGAATTCTCTATTTTCATTGGCTTGAGATTCCAAAATCATTTATTGAAAAAGTACTCTTATTTGTACATTATATTTAATATTCCAGTAAAAAAAGTTGGCCAACATCTTGATAACGTCATGGTCATTGAAAAATTCTCATTAGACCAATTTTCGAAAAAATTACATTTTATGTAAATGATATAAAATATTACTTCTAAATAATTTATAGAACTTCATTTTATGGAATACTAAACCTTATCTATAAGTGTATTAAAAACGTGTTCTTTTTTAATATATGATTTTGGAATCAGTGACTGAATCTCTAAGCTAATAAAAATTGAGAATTCTAAAAAATCCATAATTTGCGATTGAATTGGTAAAATAAATTATTGAAGAAAAAGTTGCTATTTAAAAGGCAAAATATTCTCTGAAGATTTAGCAAGTAAATATTTTTTTCGGAAAAACGCTGGGAAGGATCATAAAAGTATAAGTACATAACGTTTTAAGATTTAAAAACACCTCTAAACGTGTACAGAGTTGTCAGACGTCCGGATTGTCCGAATTTAGAACAGATTTTTTGAGGTCTCGAGATTTGTCAAAAATGCAATAAAACATAAGTAGTGACATATAAATATGCTTTTTTTAAATTTTCAGTGTGTTTTTTGTGAAACAGTAAAGTATATATATTGTTATGCATGCTTTTAAATTTTAATTATCCACAAATTCCTATGCTTATTTTTTAGATATATAGCCAGGGGTGGTAAGGATATTTTAGAATTGTTTAAAGTTAATTTCAATCGTTCCAATTGTTTTCAACATTATAAATAGCCTCGAATTAAAAAAAATTATCTAAATGGTTAGAAATCCGGACAAATTAGCAATAAACCAAAACAAGGCTCAAACAAATTTTCGCCGCTTTTCGTCCGGATTATTATTTATTCACGTCTGGCGACTGCATGTATTTCTGTGAACACAATTTTTTGCATAAAATTAAAAGTCAAATTCTGGTCAAATAAGTGAAAAATTCGGACTCTGCTCGCAATTATGGCATCTGGAGTTATTTGGATAGTGAAATAGCAATCTTGTTGTTTTCGAAATAATTACGTATATACATGAATATGTCTATTGATACCTACATTGTGCTATAATTCAGTTGTGTGTCTACAAATGTTCTATATCTACTCTTTTTTTAATACAGGGTGTCCCATAAGTCTGGAACCATAGGAAAACGTATTATTCATTATATACAATTTTAATGTGTACATCGTTAGATAAAATACTTACATAAGAGTCCAGTACTGTACACAGTTAAATTAAAATCCACACTCAGATAATTTGTTCAGTGTATTCATCAATATATTCACGCCCTATCCAGTGATTAGAGAACTGTTTATCCAGATGAGCTCTTACATTGAGACTGAAATGGGGTGGTGCACCATCTTGTTGGAACCATAATAGACAGTCTTCATTATCTTGTTATTTAAGACTGGGGAAAACGTTCTCCTTAAGCATATCTAAGTAAATAGCACCTATGACGTTGTCATAAAAAAAGAATGGGCCCACAATTTGATTCTTCCAAATCCCATACCATCAATCGGGGAGATCCTTGTTCTTTACAGTCGAACCAATGGGGATTTTCATCGGACCAATACCAACTGTTGTGCCTGTTTACTTTTGCAACTTGTACAAAAAATAGCTTCGTCACTAAAGAGAATAGTAAGAGAAAAATCGTTGTTGAAATTCTGCATGCCTATCTGAGTCACCATCGTTCAATTTTTGAACGCGTTAGCATTTTATATGGATGCCAACTGTTGCATTTAAGAATGCGATGAACACTACTTTTGGACACTCTTGTTCCATAAAATAATCGATGAACAGATTTTTTGGAATTTTTGAGGCCCTAAAATTAAAATAGACTTATTTGTATATAATACGTTTTTCCCTATGGTTCCAGACTTATGGGACACTATATTGTTATCTGCGTTATTTTAATCCACCTTCGTTTTTTGATCATATTGAGCCGCACCAATACTGATAATTCCTCTGTTTACCAAATTTGGAAAAGTACTAACTATGTATTTTAAATTATAGAAGACATACAATTAAATTTCTTTTAAAGAAACGTCATAATAGTTTAGAAACTGAAATTTGTAAAAGGTAGAAAAATATACGTGCATTGCACTTTATATATTTAATCTTTACCTTTAAATGTGTTGTAAATTGTTAATGCAATTAAATGACGTTTGACATATGTTTGTGTGCTTTGAATGATTAATTGTTATTATTAATAATGAAAATATTTCACTCTTTTTTATGCTTAATCAATGTTTAGTAGCTATTCCTTAACTTACCGTTTAAATACTATAATTCATTTTATTTTCATCTTTGTAGTCAGACGGGATTGTGGTTCGTTCACGTAAGTTCCTTTCCAATCGGCTTCTTTGCCGGAAGCAGATGGTGGTCGATATCCTTCATCCTGGCAAGGCCACTGTCCCCAAGAAGACTGTTCGCGATGTAATTGCCAAACAATATAAGACCAGTGCCGATATGGTGTTTGCTTTTGGCTTCCGCACGCAATTCGGCGGTGGAAAATCCTCCGGATTTGCCCTTATCTATGACTCGCTAGATTATGCCAAGAAGTTTGAGCCCAAGTACCGCCTTGCTAGAGTAAGTTACTATTGTTAAAGTGTAGTTGTCACAGCAAATGTTTATTTTACATTTATAGATTGTATTATTTAATGTCATTTAAATGGTGATATTACTTTAGTAACGAGTATAATACGTAAAAGGAAATTTTCAAAAGTTTATAGCTTTTGCCCATTGATTATCCGCGCGTTTTTTAAACAATTATAATTGTTCTATTTATCTTTGCTGTCAGGGATTTTATTTTTAATTCGTTGCTAGGTATTTTTGCATAGTAACTTATAACATTACCTTATTTTTCAGCACGGTCTATACGAGAGGAAACGACCTAGCAGGAAACAACGTAAAGAACGTAAGAACCGTATGAAGAAGGTTCGCGGTACAAAGAAAGCTTTGAAGGCTGGTGCTGCCAAGAAGTAGATAGGGATTTTTAACATAATGGGAGGGCGAGTGTGTTCTATTTGTATACAATAAACTATATTTACATGTGGAAATTGTTTCTTATTTTATTTATTTAATAAGGGTGTGTTGGTTCGAAACAATTTGAGTGTATGTATGGCTTATATTTATTAAATTTCGATATTTAACATTTTCCATTAATTGCTCAGGCTTACCCACATAAACGATGCGGGGTTTTCACTTTTTGATTATATTACATATGTTGAAGATGTATAGTTTAGAGTCTTCAATTTGTAACGAAGTATCAATTTTTATTAAGACTGTTTTAAGACCGATTAACTGTTGCAGAGTATTTTAAGTTAGGTAAATGATATACAAGAAATGGAGTAGTGTTCATCATATTATTAAAGTAAGTCTTATCAAGTGGCATATTGCTTATAACCAATTAAATATCTGAATTGGCGAAATATCATTGTTCAGAATATGTATTATAATATACCCTTTGTTCTGTGTATAAAATGGGAATAGATTTTTAGCTGAAGATAGTAAAAGACCATAAATCGTCATTTCAACTAGGGTTATAATTGAACGAGCGGGTATTAATAATAAAAGTTTGAATTATTTAAATTCTAGGTAGTAAACGATCTAGTAGACCAAAAAATCACGAGGCAGTATTACAAAAATATCGCAAATATACCTACATCCTAATACACCAACTAATTCAGTAGCATAATTAGTATTATACATGTATTGTATTTCTATTTGTTAATATTTGCCTCCAATAGTGTTCTTACAAAATTTTGAGATAATGATGTATAATATATACCTATATTTTACAATTAAATGCACTTAGCAAAATCTGCGCAGCGCAAAGTAAATTGAGATAAAACGAATATTATCAGTTTTTTAATATGAAGAGTAACTACACTACTCCAAATGTTACTCATACTGCGTCATATAATTTCGATATGAAATAATTGTATCATCATATAATAACAGCAAGGATTATATTTTTCCTTTTCATTTGTATTTTTGGACTTATTGGAAATTTTCTTCAAATATGGATTTCAATTGGCGATACGATACAAGGTTTTCAACACGATTATACACAGGATTAATAGCAGGATTTGATAACTTATCTATTTGTAACTACCTATGATGCAATTCAGATGTTTACGTTTGGTTCAACCCTATATAGTTTGAGTCGAAGTAATTGTAAGAGTTTAAAATTATTTGTTTATTTTTCGAATGCATGCTCCTTCTGGCTTTTTTGCGTGTTATCGGTCGAACGATATCTTATTGTGCACTATCCTATTTGGGGACGATCACAGTTCCTCGATGGAAATGCTTGTTGCTTGCTTCAACTGTCATTGTCTGCGCTATTATAAGTAATCTACCGTGGTGCTTTATGTATGAACATTCAAATTGATTGTGCATTCCAGATATATCTTCAAATGCAATATTTTGGGCAAACATATCTTCATTAATTCTAGTCAATCTGATTCCATTGATAATTCTTACTGGAACAAGTATCAGAATGGTTTTATATTTTAAAAGAAAATTAAACAGAGTCAATATGATGAATGAAGGTGATCAGGATGTGGTATTTGTTACAGCTATCTTTTCTATCAAAGTAACATTGGTCGTAAGTGTTTATTTCATTATAAGCACATTACCACATGCGATATATCTAGGAATTACCACTTACAACTTTTCTCGTCATAATTATGAATTAACCTCTTATATGAATTTAATCATGGAGGATATTTACTTTACAATTGTTGGATTATTGTTAACTAATTTTGCGACAAGATTCTACATCACCATATTGTCAAGTAAACATATGCGATCAACTGCAAAATCAATATTGAAGTGCGAAAGTTTACTTTGAACTGTTTAAGTAAAGGTTTTTTGTTTATTGGCAAACTATTGTGTTAAATTGCAAAAGTTACTGATACTTGTCACGTGTATTCCAGTTATATATATAATTATTGTTATCTGAATTTGTATTTATATTTGCATTTCATTATGTATAATTATTATTAATTCTGTATTTTCTGAACGTATCTAGTGTTCTTTGTTATCTTATACTGCTTAATTAATATTTTATTTGTAATTTTGATTTTGATTTTGATTTTCAATTTAATCTCATCGATTTTTTTTAGAAAATATGTCAACAATAACTATCGTACTTTAAGACGTAATGACAAAAACATATTTAAGTGTTAAAGAAATGTTTACCATCGTGTTATAAAAAACATGTGTTTGTTTGAACCTATTAAATGATCAACTTAAGGGCTTTTTTTTCAACATTAGCGAGAAAATAATAAAACAGAAGATACAAAAAAAATTAAATAAAATCAGGTTATATCAACACTTACGTGCAGCCTCAATAAAATATAAATAAAGCTAATAGCTACTCATAAACAGTACACTATACATCGAGTTTAAAGTTCTTTAACTTATATTTAAACATATATAAACGTGTGGTATGTGTTATATCTTTTGGTAGAGTGTTCCATATTTCAATTACTCGAAAATTAAACGTATGTTTACAAAAAAGTCATGGTTTGATCTACAGTTAGGTAATAGTCATTGCGGAATTGCGTATGATTGCGTAATTTATAATTAGATAAATGCGTTTTAAAAGTCTCTATAGGTAAGTAATAATATAGTTTATAATTTTATATATAATACATATGTAGGTCATAAATACTCTTACGTTCAATACTCTTAATGTCTCTAATTAAATTATGTACAGTGACCATATAGGTGTTGTATAATACTCCAGTGATGGTCCTACATAAACTATAAACGCATTAATAATAAGATAAATATTTGTTTAATGTAAAAATATATGTATTACGTATGCACGAGACAATTCTTTTAAAGCTATAAATGAAAAATGACTAGAAAATATAAGACATATAATAATTTCTAAAATTTAATTTTAGGTACATATCCAATAATATTTATATCGATTGTACATCTAATTTGAGATACATTCTGGTTTTCCACCGATAGCAGGTTGTATTTCTGATAAACGATATTGAGTTGCATTTCTTTGAATAAGATACGAAATTATTGAGTCTAAGTAGTAGGGAGGTAGACTTTAAGCACCCCTCCCAACCTATTACAATCGAGTACGGTCAGCCAATGACAGGGAACAAACAGTATAAAAGGAACGCGCGCGTTTGTTGCAGCTCATTCTGTTTTCTTACGAGCTACTGAACGGTCGTCTCTCCTTATTCTCTCCCGATGGCACTCTCTCGCTACTCTTGATTCATTATCGAGCCACAGCACAAGCCGGTGATGGATACTACCGCTGCTCTAAGATTGGGGAACGATCTATACACGTGGGTAAGAACACTATGGTGGACATGAATGCCTCTGTATTCTTCAACACACCAGTCTTTACAAACCTTAAAGGTCACCTGACTTGTGGGGTGATTATCGAGTTTCCTCTGATCATGGAAAAACCAGTACCGAGCAAGCAGCGTAACCATCTACGATCTAATGTGAGTTGGATCGAGTTCCAAGTTAATAAAGCTGTACGCCTACCTATCTTCCATAGAAGTAGCTCTACCCAAGGCTTAACGAGACTTTTGCCTGGCTACACCTACTTTGCGAGCGACCTACTCACCTACCTCGCACATTTACGGAGCCAAGAAGGTCTCTAATTTCTGCGGTTTGACTGGAAAGGCAAGCGAGCAATCACAATAAAAGATATGATGGGCTTCTTTCGCTTCAAATTCATATTACGCTGCAACAGTATTTATACGGGTCAACATGGAAATGGAGAACATGTAGTCAGTCTCAATCTGAGAGTGAAGAATCTTTACTTCAAAGAGGTTTCCCGTATCTCCCGTACAGTCGAAAGAGACGATGTCAATTCTAGCCACTTCTTCATCCATCATCCAAGCAAAGTCTGACTAGGGCAGCTTCTGAGATAGGGTGTTATCTTAGAGATTATTGGCATCAACGTACAGCATCTCGGTCTCGGGCTGGTTACCATTGTAGATGTCTGGAATTCTGGGAGTGTCAACGATGATGTTATGCGAGTTTACAAACGCCGTTCCACTACGAATTCCGTTCTCCACAAAACAGTATGTCTCGGCATCCTTGACTAAGTCGACCTGAGAAAGGGAGAGAGAAGGAAATATTAGTAGAAGTAAACACATTCAGACATTCACACACGTATGCCCCATTTTATCTTTGAATTGGTCATTTTAAAGGTCGATACCGAGGTAGTAACATGGGTCAAGACCGTCCTTTTCGAGTGTAAGAATGCGAAACGCCTCGAACACATCGGCCAACTAGTAACCATCAAGCTTGAAGTATGCCAACATGTAGTCCTGAAGAGTCTGGCATCCTAGCGTGTTCCATGCTAGATAGGCCTGCTCATAATCGTCAACGCTGCTCGTTTTTTGGAATTGACAGTCGAAAAATGTCTCCCTAGGCGGAAGTGACTGATCCCCCAGACGAGCGGGGCCTGTAATAATTATGTAATATGATTAATTAAAAAACACTAACATGAAAACGTTCTTACTTTGAAAAAAGAAGATAAAACAAAATTTCTGTGCATAAAAATTACATTAGGAATTACTGATATTATCGTATAATTGTATAATATTCATATTAATTGTAAACGTAGGTATATTTTAAAAAATTGTACAATTGTACATTATTGTTAGCGATAAGCATCGGATACAGTAAAAATTAAAAAGGTCCAATGTATTATAAAAATTAAAAATATACCATAACATGTTGTTTAAATTATTTGAAGTCAAGTCAATAAAATAGAAAAAATAATAATAATTAACTACGAAATTTAATTTGTTTAAAATATAAATTCTTGATAATTCTTTAGTATATTATATTGTAAAATATGAATTTATACCTTAACATATTTAAAATATTTTCTAGATATTTATACCAAAGTATTTAAGTTTCTTCTATAAATTATGTCTTGTAAAACTGTGTTCGTTATGAATAAACATTCGTTATTATTTCAAAGTCGTGTGTTGTTTTCCCTATTATGTTGACTTTATTTTTGCAAACTCTTCAATCCACAACATTAAACAGTGATTTTACCGCCAAAAATATTTTGGAAGATTTTTGTGAAACATATAGCTGTTAATGTTTGAGAAGTTGTATATTAAGAATGTCTTTGTATATCCTATCCAATATTTGTAGACTGCCTTCTTATTATTCGTGTCTACATGTAAATACCGAAATAAATATTTACGAGAAGAAAGACTTTTGTAGATATAGCGAGTTAAATTAAAAGTTACAGCTAAGTCCCCTGTTTTCTATTTCATGCAATAAACAAAGTTTAAATATTCCAAACAATTTTAAGCTAAAAGCACTACTAATACTCGTTACAACCAGGACAACCCAGACAGAATACGGAAATGTCAAACGTTAAGATATTGAGATAAAATGATGTATACTTCCAACATGACAGAAATAAAGCGTTTGTTTCAAATAAGCATGTGTCTATACTTGTTGCTGTCCTAAAACATGTTCAACATGAATGTGGTGATGAACGTTCCTGTATTGAATTGGAGATACTTGTGTTGTATTATTATTGTTATAACTAACTTAAAAGCGTAAATGCGGAAAGAAGTAACGAAATGTGAAATCATTTTCTATACCTATAATGAGTTCTTACTAACTTACCATAATATTAAATTGGGTAATACATTGATTACACATTACTATTATCTATATTTCTAAAACGGGAAATCAGACAACAGCGTAGCGTTTTATCGAGATGACAAACTAGTCATATTGGCTATATTGAAATAAACTTGACAAAGTGGTTAACGAAAGAGTATTTGAAACAATCATCTTTGTTTGCGTGGTATTAAAAACGTCTATTTTGGTTTTTATTGGTTATAGAAAATGACTGAAATAATAAAGATAAATATTCTTCTGCTCTGCATAGAAATTAGAGTAATTAAAGATAAGTAAAGTAAATGTAGCTATCGTCAGGATCTGATACGGACCCAGGATTAATATATTTAATAATTATTTAATAATCGAATTTAATCCATTTGTTTACGAATCAAATAAGAAAGACACACAGTTGTAAACCGAAACTTGTTTATATTATTCCCACATATAATATATTTATTGTATATTGTTTATTACAAAATATACATCTGCAAAATGACATATCTTCCTTTTTTCAAAAGAGGATAAATTGATCCCAAATCCACTGGGTTTGCGTCTGTGATCAGTATTGTTTCTGCATTTTGATTGATTGTAATGAGCTAAGTTCTGTTCTCCGGATTTGAAAGACATTCTTTTATTTTTTGCAATGCTTCTTGTTCAGAATCCGAAGTAAACAAAACATTTTGTCGGATAACCTTACGCATTAGCTCAGCAATCGTTTCCAAATCCTTTCTAAATAAAAAAAAGTTGACTAGACATAGAAAACTTCTAATTTCCGTCATATCTTTGTGAGAGTGGCGGCTGTTTTGAATCACTGACATGTTCTCTTTGGTTGGACGTAGGTCTTTTCCACATCAATATATTTCTAGCGCTTTCTTTAATCTTTCGTCATGTTCTTCCTTGTCTCAACCATATACTACGATAGCGTCCATGCAATTTACTGTGCCACGGCAGTCGGTCATTACATCAGATATTTCATGTTAGTATGTTTCCGGTGCTGAATTAACGCCAAAAAGCAAACTTTTATAACGAAAAAGACCGTCGTGAGTGATGCATGTCGGGATATTTGATGAGTCTTCCTCATGTTCCAGTTGGTAAAATCCCAGAGTCATGTCTAAATTGGAGAATACAGTACCCCTTGAATGATCTCATACATTATTTCGATTATATGACGTATTCTGACTATTGCCTCATTTGCTTGCCTCATGTCGACACAAATTCGTATGGTGTCGTCCTTCTTTTGGACAGGTACGATTGGACTGACACATGAACTTGGTCTAAATGCTTTTTCAATAATATCGAAATGAATTTATGTTTCCAAAGCTTCGGTTACTCTGTTTCTTAGATGATATGGGATGGGCCGCAATTTATGTACCAATGGCGGGACAGATTTGTCTATATGGAGTTTTTTTTTAATTCGTAGTCAACAAGCTTCCAAACTCCATTGAACAGTTTTTTTATTAACCTCAATCATGATCTCGATTTCATTAACTATTTTTAAGACTCCAATTTCTTTGGCTGTTTTAAATCCTAAAATATGTACCCCATAACTTTCAAATATCAGTATCTCTGCTTCTGATTTATCGGTCCCATATTCTACCATTGTTTTTATTTTTTCTAATTACACTCTTTTGTACTCTTACATTCTTTTTCTTTATCAACCTCAATGTTCAAATTGTTTTGTTTTACAACATTTAGTAGTGTTCCTTTTCCCAACACTTTTAACGCGCGCAGGACAGTTTAGACTTTTTATAAAGGGGTATCATTTCCACATCGAAAACATGCCCTCGGTTCTTGGTTGCTTGCAGTAGAGTGTCTTCCTTGTAAATAGTTTTTATTTTTATTCGTAGCATGGTTTGAATGTAAATTCTTGCTACCAAAACGGTTATTATGTTTACTAACTTGTATTTTATAAACCGATTATGTTTAATGTGTATATCACTTTTCTTGTATTTGAGAAATTTGAGAATTTTTAATCAATCATATGATTTCTCCAAGATAAGAATCCCATTTTTCCAAAATCTTCCTGCGTACCTACTTGCTTGTTTGCACACACATCGATGATTTAAACTTTCAATTTTTCTTCCATTTGTTCAGAAACATTAAAATTAGCAGTTTTTTCCGTCCTTTTCCGATCAGTTATGAACTGATCCATCAATTCGTTTGTGTCTTGAATTTTGTTTCGAAACAAGTGTCTTTCGAATATAATATTTGTTTTTGGAGTAAAATATGCAGTCAGTCTAGATTCTGCTTTTTCAAAATAATGTTTTTCCTCTTCTCCAGCTACTGGAGTTAGAGTAAAGATTATATAAGAATGTTAAGATCGCGACAGAACAAAATGTTCTGTTATTAGGAGAAAAATAAAACAGCTACCCCATTATAAAATTATGATGTTGTATTTTTACTACTAACATTGTAGTATAAATATTAATTACATAATTATTTACTATTTTTGAGAATTTTAATTAAAATTACATTTTATTTTTATACGTAGTAAAGATTTAGCTTTTACTATACTATTTGAAAAAGAAAACGAACACAAAGCGTTTTTTATGGAAATACAGAAACGCAAATTGTTGATAATTTCTATAGTAATATTATACTTTATAAATAATATAATATATACGCACATATTGATATTGTTTCATCGTTATATTAACAGAAAAGTTTTGTAAAACCACGAATACATTATGCATAATTAATGAACTACGGAAATATTCAATAATGTAACTAATGACATTTAAACAAATGTGTTGAATATTCCAATTATGTACATAATAATTAAATGAGTGGATTGCATATCGTTCATGAAAGAAATTTTTGAACTATGCATATCTACTATAATAGTATGTCAATACCATAGAAAATATTCACGAATCATAATTTATTGTATAGAATACGTTACTGTTACATAATATGATTTAGTTATTTATTTACAAAGTGTTTAGTTAGCTGCTATAAGTTAATTTTTGAACTACTAAAGATGATATGTAAATGATTGCTGAATATTGTGGAACAAAAAAACAATATATTTTTTAATTATTTCAAAAGTGTAATGTATGTAGTTGGTTATGTACATAATATTGAATTACTAAAAATAATTGTAACATTTGTATGAGCATAGTATGATAAAATAGATATTAACAAACAGTGTCGTTATGTAAAACTAACAGAATTGATATAGACTCGAACTTATAAATAATTATTATTAATAATATTAATAAATAACTTATTAATAATTATAAATTGGTCTGGAAGAAGAAACAGATATTGAAAGGATTGAATTGTGTCTCGAAGCCATATTCTTATGGATGTCAAGCAACAAACTGAAAATAAATCCGTCAAAAACAAATCTAATAGTACACAGACATAACCCACTGGCTCAATGCAACATCTCACTACGCTTCAATGGAATTATAATACACCCGACAAATTCTGCCAGAAATCTTGGAGTGATGTTTGATGTGGCGCTCACCTTCAAGGATCATGTAAATGAAATTAGTATAATTTGTTACTATTGGATCAAACAGATAAGAAGTGCTTCACGCCATCTAGCCTATGACAGTGTTATTTATCTTGTTATACAATAATGTAAATATATAAATAAATAAATATTATTATAAATGAATATATTCATTATGTTTGGGGTTATGCAAAAATATTGTACTAAATAATATTTCTGTAAGATTATTTAGGACTTTTATGAATGGATATACATAATTAATATCAAAACATATTTCTTGTCCTACGTTAGAAGTTACAAATAATTTAATCACATTAAAGCACTATGCACACCGATAAATAACGAGTACCACGACCAACACGCGAAGAAATGCGTCAGCTCGGTGAACCTTGACTGATTGTGCTTCATACGTCACAGAGGAGATGGTCCGATCCTGCCTAACAGCTTGGAGTTTTTGCGTATTATAATCTAATACTGTGTGAATAAGAAAAGATAAAAATATAAAAATATAGAAATAACAGAACACTGTTATACAATAAAATAATTATTTATATGTAGCCCATAGTATTCCGATGCACACCGATTTGCTAGATCGCCCAAGGCAGTGTCGTCCTGGCACATGAACTCTCTGTGAAAGCACGTTTCACAGAAACTTTCATTGCTTTCTGAAACAGGTTGAGTTTTGCGAGTTTACGAAGAGATGATTGCCGGCTATCAAAGCGCATTGTTTTTAATGAATAACTTACATGCATGATGTAAACGCATGCACAAAAAAAATATACTCAACTTTTCGGAAAGAACATTCGAATAACACCCAGGTAAAAAAGATAAAGGTGCTTCACTCAATATTAAATGTCGAAGAAAGGCCAATACTTGATCACTATACATAAGATGCGGAAAAATAGAATCAAAGATTTTCTGCCACTCAAACACACGGTTCATAACATATATAGAAGGAGTAAGAAGGCCATCGACTGAAAACTTATAATACTTTCTTCGCATTATAACTAGAAAATAGATTTCATAAATAAAGCTGCTATTAATATTATGATATTTTATTTTAAATTTCACTTTGTAATTAACATTTAATTGTAATATTATAATTTTCATAATCAATTTAATTAAACTATTCAGGGATTCATGCCTTGTTTAAGTAAAATAAATTGTATAATATAATACTAATAGTAATTAAATGTCTTGGGTAGGTATATAATTGTAATACTTAAATATATTTATTTAAAATTATAATAAATATTAATATATTTACATTTTACAAAGGAAAATTATGTTTATTTATAAGATAACATTACAATATAATTGTAATATAATGCAACTTAAATTATTATTGCTGATTGAATCAAAATCTGATTTTATAATTGTATCATACAGTGAGGTAATATATATTTTGATTTATGTGTTATAATAAACAAATTTTTTCGACTTTTGAATAATCTATATACTTGCTGAGTTTGTTATCATTTATTTTATATTATAATATTTATATTATAAATATACGTATGTTTAATTTACACATTTAAAATCTATTTAGAGCATATATATATATATTAATTTTTTTAACGACAATATCTGCATATAATGCAATCTTAGTCGGAAACAAACTGAACAGGTCTGTCTAGCCTGCTAAACAATCGACCAGCTGCTAGCCAGAGGTGAGTAAGTTGCCCTGAGCGGGATTTGAATCCAGGACCTTCAACAAATAAGACTAACGCTCTACCAACTGAGCTACTCACCCCCAATTTTAAACAGTATTGAAAAGATAATTAAAGAACTTGGATTAAAGGTCTGGAAATCAAGGCATTTTCAACAGCCGAATGAAGATGATGGGATTGTAGGTTGGAATTGTGTGAACAGTCCAGCCAATAAGCAGAAGATCCTGAGTTTGTTGACAGTATCATGTGGACTGACAAGGCAAATTTTTCTTTAGATGGTTACGTTAATTCAATTTATTACAGCGCTGAAAACCCTCATCTCATAATCGAAAAATGTGTAAAAACTCCAAGTCTCACGGCATGGGCAAGAATTTGCTCTTCATTTATCGTTGGCTCTTATTTCTTCCCAGACACTGTTAGTGGAGAATCCTATCTTGCAATGCTTAATGATTTTGCATTGCCATAATTACATGCTGGTGGCGATAATATGGGACCTCGATGGTGGCAACAAAATAAAGCTCCTCCACACTTTTCATTGAGAGTGCGTGCAAGATTGGACGAACTTTCCCAAACCGATGGATTGGTCGTCGAGGCACATTGGACTGGCCAGCAAGAAGCCCTAACCTGTCCCCATTAAATTGTGCAGTGTGGGTATTGTTAAGGAGAGGTTCTCAGTGACTCCAAGGACTTTAGATTAGCTAAGGCAACGAATTGTCGAAGCTTTCCATCCTTTTGATCCTACTTTATGTCAAAGGATCTGTAGATTGGTTCCAGGAAGAATTCAAAAGTGTGTAGGAGCTAATGGCGGACACTTTGAGGACTGATTGTAATTTTTGTATAATAATAATATGTTAATCGCGGACACTTTGAGGACTGATTGTAATTTTTGTATAATAATAATATGTGGACTGATTGTAATGTTTGTATAATAATAATATTATTATTCTCTTAAATAAACTGTTATGCTTCATTTCGACTGTTACTTAACGGCCACTATATATTATAATATTGACAAATAAAATTATACTGTATACTAAAAAAACAATATTATGGAAAATTACTACTTATAAGTAATATACATAGCGTGAAAATTATAATATAATTTTCAAATTAATTAATTGCCAGATTACCAAAATACAAACTAAACCTAAATATTTACTTTGTTAAAGTAATAATTAAAAAATAACGATACAGTTACCAATATTTCTAACGAGAGTTCGTCTACAACACAAATGTTTAGTCTCCCAATGCGTCTAAATAAATGCATAAGTAAAATTCGGCTCTATTAGTAATCTGCCAATGGAAAATCCAATACTTACTTATAAAACGAATATCCCGTCACAAATTACACGAGACACAGTGCTTTATCTACACAGCTCCATGGACCTAAGGATAATTGCATAGAGCCGGTTGCATAAAATTGCAATGCAAGGCACACTTGCTGTAGCTAGAGGTTGCAGTGCTTTATTCTGATTTGTTGACCGCTCAAAACGTTGTTCCTGTATAACTGTCATATTTAAAATATTATTCGGATTAAACCAAAATAACCTTTTTAATTTCCGTGTTTTCATAAACATCGAAGAGGTTTATTCTGTCTCTTCATTTTCATTCTTGATTTAACTGTCTCTGTGTGTGATGTTTACTTACATCTCATAATCCATTATTATAACAAAACTATTGGAACCTTTTCTGAGAGCGACTATTTATGCTCGTTTTATACAGGCAGATATGTAAAACTATACCGCCTAGTCACCTCCCCTCCGTACTAGGTGAAATCCAAGTTCGACTAGGTAGTGTACTAGGTAGTACCGCTTTCTGCATACGACTAGTAGTCGTACTAGGTCTCTGAAAGTAGTGAAATGTAGGTAGTACGGCTTCCTGCAAATCGCTTAGTCGTACTAATTATTTAGAAGTATGCTTACACCGAGACCTTTGGTGCATGCGGCACATTGAGTCATTACTGTGGTTAAACCTATACACCACGTATAAAATACACGTATATGAGCATTGCTTCATTTAGTTGGTGTTAGTAGACAATCCCTGCGAATCTCCAACTATATGATAGTATGATCCTTTAACTAGAAAATGCAGAGTTATACACAGTGGTTGCAAGCAGAAAGTGCTGCATTTTTACCTGTTGAATAATTGAGTGCCTTGAATTGATCACGGAAAGTCGAAAGCGAAGAACAAAATCATTTAAATTTATTAATGCCTAAAATGGTTTACTTTTAAAATTCCTTTCTATATTAAAAAATGCTAAGTCGCTATCAATATCACTGTCAAAGTATGGCGCCAATGCAGCTACACCAAAAATGTTTAATGAAACAACTATTACATATTATTATATCTAAGCTCTTACATCGAATACATTATCGCCTGTTGTCTATTTCCAAATAGCGGAGACGAAATTCCAGTAATATCGATTTATTTACTACTTGTTTGTTATATTGTGAAATCCATTTACTACTTGATGTAAAAATTCGCTATTCGCAAAGGGAAATTACATGTTAATTGTGAAACGCATTTTACTGTTTACTACTTACTAGTTGCTTGTTGTATTGTTAAATTTGAACGAAAGTTATAAATTATTGTAATATTAGTAATGGTGCGCATAATAATTAATACGTACACTATTTGCAATTTGGCAAAAGCTGAAGACTGTTATTCGATAGATTAACACCGGCAGGTCTTAGAATATAGGTGGATTGACTATTACAATGTTATAATACTAACTTTTAGTTAAATTTAGAGCAATTAATCTGATAACTTATTTATAGATTTTAGCTAGTATTAGTCGTATTTTTCTACTGTTCATGTTTACTGAAATTTGTTTACTTTCATTGTTATATATAATGAATAAAAAATATAGTTTGTCAATTAATTGTCGTGTAAAATATATAAATTGCGTATAATAATAATTTAAATTAATTAGTGTACCTTTTTAGACATGTATTATATGATGTTTCCATTTGTAATAATGTTTATTTCTTACAATATGCCTATACATGCTATTTAGTAATGTATTGATTCAATCTATATTGAATGCTACTAGAATTTCTAAAAACACTATTCATTACATCTTGACTATTGGTTTATTTGTAGTGAATTACTATAGTTAATCTAAACATTCACAGTTTTACTTTTTACTGTATATGAAACTATAACACTATCCGTTTCTGTTTATTTATTCTTTTCGGGGAATACCATTATCTACTTGTTCTAGATCGTGCAGTTTTATAGATTTGAGTATGGCGACCGTCGGAGAGATTATAAACAACTTGACCTCCATTAAGAAATGGTGTACGGACGCTACTCGCCAACTTGCTGGAATGAACATCGTCCAATATCTGGCAAAGCATTACTCCTCAGCGAAGAAGTACAGTGAAACTTCGTGCAGTACCCTTACTGATATTCTCAAGCGCATACTCGACGTCCAAAGGGAAATAAGGCCAACTCACGAAGCCATCAAAAAGTACAACACTCTGCTTTTTGAGAAGGTGAAGAACGCAAAACTTAAGGATTGGGTAAATATGAACGAAGTCAATAAACAAGGTTATTTAACATGTTAAGTCTAGCATAACATGTTCAGTTAAGTTGGATATGTTTTTTTAAGTACCTAAATGAAATAGGTAGTCGATATAATCGAGATATTATATTAAAAAAACAATACTGTTATAATACTAATAGATAGTAAACTTAAAATACAATTCTTTTTTGTTTCTTGCTATTACTTAATTTTGTATTCAGCTTATTAAAGTTACAATGGCGCATAAGATATAATAGTATAGTTTAAATGATTAGTATATTTTTTGACATAGATATTATTTTTTTAAAGAATAAAATATATACATATTAAACAAACCAAAATGTATAATTCATTGAAAGGTGTGAGGTAATTTTAGTTACTGAACATCATTCCTTATTTTGCTGACAATTATAAGCCCTGTTAACTATAATTGCTATTGCATACAATAATAACCAAGGATATCATGTTTAGACTTGAGTGTAAAAAATAATAGGTTCCTTTAAGAGCGTCTTATTGATGCTTTGGTGAATGTAACCTGATTGCCTGAAGTTGACCATGTCGTAAGCGGATGCATTGTCAACAAAATGTTATTTACAATTCTTCTAAGATTGACATTTAATATACATACATATATGTATATATCATATATACTGAACACATGTATGTAGGAAAATCTGTTGAGTAATATTTCAATTAAGTATAGACTCACTAAATGGAACACAATATAAAATTAAATGTATTATATTAAGCATGATCTAACGAGTGTTTTTCTTGTATGAGACAGTGCTAGTTACATACAGAGATACTTCAGTTGAAAATGTTGCATTTGACTGCAAAATAAGGACGAAACTTACACAAACAAGTGCATAATATCTTCTTGACTTTTACCTATTATGTGACAGAATAATTGACAAACCTGAATATAGATAAAAGGATCACTTTTACATCAGTGTTAAAGAATTATTATAAACCTGGAAGAGTACCTACATGATGGAGATGATGCCTGGCTACGACAAATATGATCTGAAATCAAGTTATGTATAATGAAGATTTTTTTTTTGAAATGTTAAACATATTATGCAATATAAATATTTAACTGCAAAATAGTTTTAATCAAAGTATCAATAGAAAATCGACGTAGTTAGTGATAAGGTTTTTGATGTCTGTTATTAAAATTAATTTTGCAAATCATATTATTATTATAGAATAATTTATACATCATATACAATAGTATACTATAGACTAATACCCTGAAAGTCTTCGTTGAACTGTGCCTCAACTGTGGCCCTATATATTTACCTATAGGCACCGAAGAAGGCAAAATCCAGAAAATCGCCGACATGGAACTTAATGCGGCGAAGATTAAAAGGGAGGCGGCACTCCTTCTTAAGAACATGCAGGATTCGGAAGGACTGCTCAATGAGGTTAATAAAGCTGTCAATGATTGTACAGTGAAACTCGACAACGCAAACCGGGATCTGAAACATGTTCTTGATAAAATAAACGAGGTCAATGCAGCAGCTGCTAAAGAGGTGGGATAACTTAGTGTCTATCTCTTTTTTGTACCATCCGATAAAGCGATGTTGAACTAAATCTTGATTTACCTTTCGTTATAATATAAGACATTCTGCAAATCTGTTATATGGCTGCCTCTTGTTTGCTTTGTGTAACTATATCGTATTGTGTAAATATGTACATACAATGCGAACGAGAGCTTTAAAGCTTTGCAAAATATCTAAAATAGAACATCTAACAGAATATCATAAAGGGAAACATTGGTGACAAATAATAGTGAGGCAATAAGCAATTTGCACATTACTTCACTATTATTTGTTACCACATTTCTCTTAAATCACAAGATTTACTTATTAGTTATTATATTGACTTTATGTCAATAGTATTTACTTTTCTAGTGTTTGTGCAAATTGTTATTTTAATACACTCGTCAGGCAGCCTTATAGAGTACTGCTTCTTCTTGGTTTATTACTGTTATCAAGGGTTAGGTCAGCTGATAAATATTAATAGTAAACAATTAACAATAGAAGAGCTGGACATTTGTTATACCTAGAATAGTAAAATTCATCAATTGACGATTTTTATTTTAATATATCATTTTGCATAATAATAATAATACATAAAACTATGTTATATTCTCTAAATTATTATTTGGTGTTCTATTGGCAGTCATACAATTATAATTAGCACATAAATTAACGCAACTTAGGTCTATGTCTATTTATGATACACCTATGTAAGTTGATTACGCAATAATTTCTCAATACATTGTCATTTTCTTTGCTGTCCTTTCTTACTGTCGTGTGAAGTACACATTTATTGCCCCATTTGTTTTTTATCTTATTAAATGTTTTAGGTTTCATATGATGTAATAATGTAGCTTTAAAAACTCAAATTTCGAATTTAGCAATGATAGCGATGTTTATTTTGAGTTTGGATTACATAATTGTTATTAGATATTACCACATATAGATAAAAAAATTTTTAGAGAGATATGGGATCGTTCATTAGGAATATGTTAAAATATAAATAACAAAATATTTTTTCTTATCATTTCTGAGCATTTTTGGAACAATTGTCTGTATTTATACACAATATTTTGCGTTTAAAATTCCATTTAGTGTTTTGAGTCTTACGTTTGAGTCTTACTTGTTTGACACTGTGACTAGAATATCAATTTCAGCAGAAAAGGTATGGCGAAGAATTCCTGAACTTCTTTCCGATGAGTCTGGAAATGAATCTAGTAGGGATTCATACCATGGAGAAGAAGAGGAAGAAGAAAAATAATATGCAATTCAAGAATCTGTAGTCAGCTTCAATGAAGAAAATGAAGCCTACGGATAAGCTGGAAAAGTTAAAGAACGAGATTGAACTAGATGTCTTAACGACAGATAGGGAAATGTAAGACGTCCTGGAAGAGGAGAACAGCGCAACGTATTTATCAAGAGAGTTGGAGTCACAAGAGCCTGACAGACAATTAAAATTCAATAAGACGCCTTCAGACAAATCTTCAATGTATGGAGCCATTGTCTGTTGCAACTGAAGAACGCGCAAGAAGACGTTAAAGGTTTATGGGCTATCTTTGATTTCGAAGAATCTAGCATCCAAAATGTTACTCTTCGATAATGTATGGCCCTATTTAGTAGGTACAGGTTGCACAGCATTCAACTAGACATGTCTGTAGATAGCGCTCGTTAAATAAAACATTATAAGCAGAACATGTTGCATCAAGTTCTAGGTGTTGGCCGATGTTGAGACTAAACAATGTTCTAATTTCATAATTTATCTCATTCGTGACGTATCGAAACTCTCAGGACCAATGCTTTATGCGCTTGATGGAACCTTTATACACCAAAGGTTACTATGCTACAACAGACAATATTTTTATCAAAATATCTCCCTGAATTATTTTTTAAATCGTAGGGGTAGGTGGTGTTCCTTCAACTTTGTCTAAGAGTGCAGACACAGTTAAACATCTAATGAGTTAAACTAGCTTCAACGTGTTCAACGAGAACGGAATAATATCAAATTGATGAAGAAGTAAATATACAACAACTCCAGCGTTTAATGATAAACTCAAGTGTGCTGGAAATGGGTTAAAGCAGTTATAGCAAAACAGGTTTAAGAAACGTTAAAAATGTCAAAATTATTCTAAAAATATATATCTTAAAAAGCAGATGTATCAATATTTAAACTTATGAACCAATAGAATATTATTGTGGCTTTGTAGCTGCTACAACCACATCTGCTCAAAATCTCCACACAGAAGGATATGTAATCGTGTTTGAAATAATTAACATTGCTTCTTTTCTTATTCAAGCAGATTTTTTTATTAGATGTGAATTTTAGATAAGTAATGAAGCGGGCAATATACTTCTAGCAAACACAATTACTCTTGAACGTAATGTCTTCCCTAAATGATTTAAAACAATACCCCTAAGAGCTGAAAGCAATTAAATAGAACATATTTTAGACCCAAGAGTATCTGGCACTACATATGATGAAATCAGTTCTCTATTCAAAAGATTATAATAAAATAGATGAATTAGTTAGATATCTTTCCCAATATGTTGCATGAGTGGTTCCAACTAAAGCACAACATAATTCAATCGCACAACTAAATATCAGAGAGCTCAATACACTGTATGTATGTACAAATATAACGTCTTTATAACAACAATGAAGTCGATAGAGCTGCAGCTGCTACGCAAATATACGGGTAACCAATTGATTGGCCACTTCATCCTCTTTATGATTAGCTCGATCATAAGGAAGAATGTTATAATCTACCCTATCAAGTAACCACGAAAAGAAGAGGACATGATACAGAGATATTTTTTTATGTAAGTAAGTAAGTAAGTAAGTATAGTGTATATTTCAGCAAATGACAGAACGCATTTGAGGGGGACTTAGATTC
>JAYRBW010081417.1:0-23502 GCA_036023295.1 Invenusta paracnida | reverse complement strand
TTTGAAAAAATATTGTAAACTTGCTATCAGACACTGTATACAGTACTATTTAAATAAATTAATTAATTTTGGTAGACAATGTTTTTGTATATTAGTAAATTTGGTACGTAAAAAAAGTCAGGGAAAATCAGGAAAAGTCAGTGAAAAAAATTCTTGAAAAAGCGTACGGACCATGGATATATATATAATTTTCTCTATCTTATACGCAATTAGAAAATATGTTAATAATTATTAATTGAAATTATTAAATCCAGAAATAACCTAGTGAAGTTTGTTTCTCCTTTTTACCCTTTGAAGTCGCTTTTATTCTAATATTCAACCGCGCGCATTTCTGACTATTTTAAAGCAATATTTCTATGTATTATTATGCTATACATCATAAATATTACCGCATTGTTTTTTATAGAATAGTAATGTAATCAGTAAAATAACGTTCATTCTTGTTTGCATTATCCAATTTACTTTAACATATTATATTATACATATCTAAAACAATTTGATTTCTACTTAATTCTAGTTTTTGTTCTCAACGCGCGGTACAACAGCTTCGGGCCTGCGGTGTTTTGGAAACTATTCGTATCAGCTCTGCTGGCTTCCCATCACGGTGATGATATCAATAAATAATTCTTTAAATTAAATTAGGAACTTTTCTTTACTAGACTAAAATATAGGTCTACATAGCTTAAATAAAGTTCCATTAACATGTTTCTCTTCTTATTTGCGGGCCAATAGGTGGACTTATCCCGAATTCTTTGCTCGCTATCGACTCCTCTTACAATCGAAAACCGTTGTACGCACCAACGTTCGAGGCACCTGTGAAAGTATACTCATGAGTCTCATCAAGGTAGGCGAATACAGCCTGTGTATTGTATTGGAAAAGAAGTCACAAATTATTTTCCTGTTATTTTGTTTTAGTGTCTACATACGAGTAGGTGTATCATTATAATCTGCCTGTTTTAATATTATGATACGCACTCGAATATTACGACATAGTGTATAATTTGTGATTGCTATTTCATAACTACATTAAGTAGGTATTGTATATATGTTTTTTTATAGTCGGCTATAGTTTCAAATTTATTATTTTGAAACTCCTTATTTTTATGTCTTACAATGACTTACCACTTGTTTTTATTTCCTTCTATTTTTAACGTAATACAGTATTATCATATTTTTTCTCATTGCTTACAGTTTCAACAAAGGGTAATTACAGCTTTAAGTTTGAATTTATTTTCTTATCATTTGTTTAGCGTATTTTTGACTTGTTTGAGTTATACAGGTTTGTCTTGAGTATATTTATTTATTGTGCCTTGTAACTATAACGTAATTATGCATAGTTGTATAGGTAATTAACTAATACCGTCAAATATCATTTTAAATTTATTATACTATAAATAACATTATAATTTTAATAAATTTATGGTTTGTAACTTATGTTTACAAATATATGCAGCATTTTTGTGTATGTTTTTACATGACAATTTAATGGTACATACATATATTTGTACTACTAGTTTGTATACTGAAATAATGTATTTAAATTTTAATAAAATACGTTTACTCCCTATAAGATTCAAGTTATTTATATGCCAAAAAAATTCCTATCCATGGTATGCGACTGAACATGCATGATTTTTGTTACGAATGCATTGTGATTTACGTTACTTTCACTCAAATATTTATTATATTACATATTATAATGTTATGTATATTACAGTTGCATATATGTTCAATTAGTAAGTAGTCCTTCACTACTGTCATTCATTTAATGAATTGCTATACATTATGGACAAATTAATTATTTTGAATGATGTATAGCATTTTTACATTGAAGTGGATAACCTATTAACAATTATTTCCAGTTAATCATTTCCGCTCGACTGAACTAGCCATAAATATAAGATATAAGTAAGTTTATTTAAATAGGAATCCTGACATGTAATTTGTGATAAGTGTCGTTTTCAGTCAAAGGGCCAAAATAACGGTCATTTGCTACCCTGTAAATTGCGTAAATAAAGTTAAGGCGAATTTCAGCCAAACATGTATCATTATTATGAAGCATTATTAATATTTATAACTTTGATTAAATTTAAAAATAATCTATTCATGTGTTTTATATCATATAAATCCATGTAAACTATAAGTAAGATATTCTAATGGATAAATCTAAAGAGGTCTACATAGATAGGGGCAAATTCGCTGGGTGAAAGATGAGACATTTCAAGATGGCCCATCGCTAGTTTTTCAATCTACTCTAACCCTTTAACTATTCCGATATCTGTGGAACTATCCATATAGAGAACTAATCGTGATACTAAGTTGTCATTGGGTATATATTAAAACGAAATATATTAATTAAAACAAAATTTTGGTAATAATATACATTAAAAATATTATATTGTATTATAATTTTAAATAGAATTATTATATCATTAATATTTACAGTTTTTTACCTATTGATTATTTTATTTTGATTATTGTATGTAAAAAACAAAAAAATGGAAGTAGTTAAAATATAATTAATTAATATTTGGAAAATATTAGTAATATGATATTATAAACAAAATTATAATAATACATATCAGTAAAGTTAAAAACAAAAATATATTTGAAACAATCAGGAAGAAGTAGCTCCGTTTTATTTGGCGGGAAAAGAGTCTGAATGGTATTCAAAATCTTATTAAAGAGATAGCAAGACAACTTCCAGAAAACTAATGGACGCAAGTATGAGGATGATAATTACAGAAAATATATTATAGGAAAAGATAACTGTAGACTTTCTAATTATGGCATCATTTATAACTAATTTTCTAACTAAAGGGAGAAACAAAGAGCCAGCATATTCTGGGGTGAGTGATATTTAATCAATGGAATATTGTGTCAATCATTTCGAGGTATGTTTTATTTAATCAATATTACGAAATATAAAGATACCATTTTTTTATCGTAATATAAATTTTAAAAACTTAACAGGATAAATTGAATCCATTTTCTTACTTATTGCTTTAGGACGAAGACAAATACCGTTTTGGAAAAACGAAACTATTCTTCCGGGCAGGCCAGGTCGCCTATCTGGAGAAACTACGCTCAGACAAGTTGCGTTGGGCTGGAGTGACTATCCAACGGCACGTGCGTGGTTGGTTGGCGCGGCGTCGATGGCAGAAGATCCAGCGATCTGTGCTTCTGGCGCAGACCTATGCGCGAGGAAAACTGGCGAGAAGGAGGGAGCGGAAACTGAGACAGACGAGAGCTGTTATCATGTGCGTTGCTTCTTGACTGTTTCTCTTTTACTTGCCAGCTTAATACCTAAGAAAAGCAATTAATATAATTTCAATCTTAAAACCAATTGATAAGACAATGAGAAAGACAGATTCATATCAGGATCGTTGATTTAATATAATTAACAATATTTATCAATTTCACTAATTAACTAAACTAAAACAACCTTAATAATTTTATTGCTCAATACTAGTTTATACTATAACTATTTTACAATCACCTTTCTAGGCGACTAGCTCAGCTTTTCTGCGGAGAAAGAATCATTGGCTTTTATATTCGAAATTCTAAGGCAATTACAAATGTCAAATTATTTGCTAAACGAATCACAAACTATTAATATTTTCACACTTTACTTATTACACAAACTGGAAATTAATATCCAGCATTATATTAATTAATCCACAGTATAATTAAAAACTAGATAAATCAATTTATAAATATCACAGAAAATATTACACGATTAAATCATTAACTCTGAAATCACAAATTAAGAATTTATTTACTGCCTTGATGTCTCAAATACCGCAATGTAAATAATAAATTTAGATTATTACTAATAAAACTAGATCTGGCATCAGGGGGTAACCTACTCCAATCAGTTTTGAAATGCAAAAATCATTTTAATATTTATAAAATTGTAATATTCTTTTCGAATTTTAGTCATGTGTTTAAAATTACTTGTTTGATATAATATGTTTTGGATTAATTGGTTCAATTAACGTATTATAGAGATCATAAAAAAATATCAATGTCATTACTAGACAGATAGTCGTTTTAAAAATCAAATATTTTCACAAATATTAACATTGCTAGTCATATTTCTATTTTATATACATTCGATAAATAGAGTACTTTAGTAATCTTCTTAAATTTGGAACAAAAATGCATAGTTAACCTAATTGACTGACCATCAACTATTATTGATGATTTCAGAATCACTATTATTGTGAATTTCGATATTGAAGGGAACTAGTATTTTGATTAGCTTGCTTCTGGAAGAAGTAAAGAAAGGGGGGGTTATTTTATTCTAAATATCATCATCACCATAACACTTAAATGACTTTAAAAGGGGAAATAACAAATGTATGTAAGTACGTATTATTATGGATATCATTTCCAGTAATATCATTAATGCTTAAAAAAAGTTAAGTCGGATATTTGAGTATTCACTTTACTTCAGTAGTACACTTCACTTGACTTTTAATTTCAGACATAATTACTGATCGTAGCTTACATACTTGCATATTGTACATTGCGATTATTATTTATAATAAATATCCACTGGCTTGCCTCTTCAAATTATTTCTACATTGCTTTTTGTATGTGTGTGTAAGTTTTCTGACAACTCTATAAAAGCAGTGTCTTCTTATTTGTGTCAGTCACTGTCGTTCTTTATAGCTACTAATGAATTGATTTTATGTATGTATACTTACAGTTATTTTTAGAAGTTAACCTACAGCGATGTATTTATTAACTTAACCAACGAAGTCGCTTAGTGTCGGCCTACTGGCCCAATGGATAAGGCGTCTGACTTCGAATCAGAAGATTGCAGGTTCGAGTCCTGCGTGGGTCATGACTTATTTTTTACATTTTAAAGGTATATCACGTGAATATTATTAGTATGTACTACTATAGTTGTATTTAATAATGCAACCATGGTCAGGAATGTTTTTCGCACCATAACAAATTATGGCTGACGAAATCGATTACTTTTGAAAAAAATAATATTGTTTTCAAGTTTCATTCATCTGATTCTGATCACGAAACTTGTTAATATTAAATTAAAATTCACTAAAATCAAGATTTTAAAAATACTTATAGTTTTGGATAAATCTTATGTCTATATAAAACAAATTTTGATGCACAATTTGAATTAATTTTAATCTAATGAGTTGTATTTTGTTTTTATATTATATATTTTCAGGTAAATTTTATCTTGTAGGTATAAATACAACAGCTATAATTTCTGATATACTTACATAATTTAAATGTGTGATATTTTTTAAATATGGATAATAAATGTTTTATTGAAAAGGGTATTCTAATATTACCTAACAATTATTTAATATAAAACTTTATCGCACTTTACTGTCATACTATATTCTTATAAATATCGTTATTTGTTTGATTTATTGATGTGTATATTGAAATCACAGTGCATTCAGTGAATAAATAATTTCAAAAATGCAGCTTGTCTCCATAACCTGCATGTTCTCAAGAACATTATTGATTATTTCACGTACTTTCAGACCAAATTGCAATATTTTATTAGCCTACACTTGTATTCTTTACGATAATTAGGAAGCATATTTGAAAGAGATTTATACCAGTGATGTAATACATTGCACTTAAATCGTTCATTGAATATGGTGTAATAATAATAAGGGCAAATAATATTCGCCCTTATTATTATTACATCATATTCATAGTATGATATTTCGTACTATGGTAAGATAATATCTTACCATACTACGAAAAAACTAAAATCTAATAATATTATGTTTTAATTGATTTCTAATGTAACAGTAAAAGGTACCAGCTATATAGTCATCTGTCTGGAGATATAGATTTTGTTCATTAGTTCACTAGCTGTCATAAATAGTTTTATGAATACAAATCAAATAGCTAATGGAAACACAGACAATCATTATACCTTTTCTATCACTTTGAAATGTATGCAATATTCTGCACAGATTGAAACTGTAAATGAGTATTTTACAGTGCTTGAATTCGATCGTAATGGAATAGTGAAATTGTAATATAGCTTTTTATTGACTTAGTTTGAATGATTAACTATTACAATTAATGGGGGACGACATTCTTTATCGTATTGAACGTTTTACAAAAGATCTAATTGGCAGGTTAGAAATACTTTTCTTATTTATTTTAGTTTTTTTGTCATGTATTTTCTAATATAAAAATGATCCAAATCAAATGTACTATACCATGAAATCGGTGAATTTATAGAATTCAATATATATGAATAATATTGTGGTACCCTGTTAATATTTTGTTTTTTATATTAGTCTTATTTTAATAACTAATATGATAGCAGAATAATATTTTATTTTATTAGTATCAATTACATTTTTTATTTTAATGGTGCTCTATATATGATTGAAAATCAGTATTTTAGCATACCATCCCTAATTAGATTTATATTCCATTGACTGCTCTTTGTATACAAACTATTATAACTTTAAATAATTGTCATGATAATGAATAAAGGCTCACTAAAAGCATAACATATAATGATTTACATAATATAATATTATCCAAAGCATAACTTTAACGCAAAACCTTTTTAATTGACACGACTTTTTGTGTGTTTTGCACATTGCTTCATTTTTAATTAAGGTTTAGTAAAATTATGAATAATATAATTGTATTGTAACTATGCTTATTGTTGGAAATTAAAACAAGTATAAATAAATGAGTTATTGAGATAAATGCATACCTATGCATTGCTAAACAATGGTTTAGTAAGACAAAATAAGAAAATGACAATTTAAATCATTTAAGAACATTTGGTTTTTAGTTTGCCTACGTTCTGGTTTATACGTCATTATCTAATCAGCAATTTGAGTTACGTTACTTTTATAGGTTATTGCTTAAAAATCGGATTCATTTATTAGATTGATAGTATCATTCGAATTTCTTGATATATTGTAGAATTTGAAGTTATTTTTATAGACGATTCCATTTTGAGTGCCTCCTATGAATTCACAATAGATTTGATATTATGATGAAAACTAACATTCAACAACTTTTTTACAATAGTAAATAAACAAAAGGTTTCATGTGAGTACATTATCCGCTTAACAAAATTAAATGTCAATATTATAATTGACTTCTCTCTTCCCCAATCAGGATCCAAGCCTGGTACCGCGGTGCCCGCCAACGACGCCTCTTCCTTCGCCAGCGACAGGCCATACTCACCCTCCAGCGTGGCTGTCGACGTCTCCTCGCTCGCCGTCACCGACAGAACCTTCGCTTCGAGGCCAGCATTGTCCACTGTCAGGCCATTGTACGCGGTTTTCTTGCACGCCGGCGCTACCGCATCGTCCGGCGTGGTGTCATTCTCCTACAGAGTCACTTTCGGCGACGGCGCGCCCAGAGGGAGTTGCGCGCGCTCAAGGTGGAGGCGAGATCGGTGGACCACATGAAGAGCGTTAATAAGGGCCTGGAGAACAAGATTATCGAGCTGCAGCAGAGGCTGGATGAGCGAACCAAAGATCTCACTGTCTCCAGAGAGGTACGTGGGTTTTGGCGTGTAGATTTTTTGTGGCGTTATAATAGTTTGAAATTCCTTTATTATATTGCATACCAAGTTAAAAGTGAAGCTAATATAGGGCTTAAGATCTGTATGTACAGTTACAAGACAAATTAAATATTATTGCTTATACAAGTGACGTTTAACTAAATTAATTAATATATTTATACTAAATATTATAATGAATTGGGTTATATACTGACTTATTTGTTCCACTACTTTATATGATAATTATATTATATTATAATATGTATACATAATAAGCATATAAATTAAATTAAATTTTATTATACTCTTGTTCACAAACTACTGTATAAAATTCAAACAAATTACCTATGCAAAATTAAAAGAAAATAAAGAAAAGAACAAAAAGGCTTCATATGCGAGAATGTCCATATTATATAAATAAAAAGTATGCTGCAGTAATATTTAATGAGAAGTCTTATTGCTTTTCAAAAAATATATTATTCTATTGCATCCTCAATAATTTTCAAATGTAATGACGTTGTCTTGAAATTAAAATGTAATTACAAAGTGATTTGTAACTATAGCATTGTTTTTGTGTTGAGTTTATTGGTATTATGAAAAGTTCTTTTATTTTACTTTTTTTACTGAAATATTTGTTTCCTAAAAATAATATATTGTTTTGTTATATACATGTAGTGAACATATTATATTCCTTTTGTAATCAATGAAGTATTTTTTGTCAACTTTTTATTGCATGCTATGTTATTTTCATTTGGATGGGGACCTTAAATACATCTGGAATGTACTCAAAGTGAACCATAAATTGACCTTTTTTAATGAATCAAAAATAAATTTTATATTGACCTTTACTGAACCTCCACTATACTCGTACTCTCTTTTCTTTTCTGTGATTGATTGATGGACTTGTAGGATCATGTCCGCCTTGCCAAGGTGCAACAGGAGATGGAACGGCTTGTTAAGGCTGAAGAAGCGGGCAAAGTTTCAAGCAACCGTCTCGCTGAACTCGAAGCCGAGGTGGTCCGTTTGCGTCGGGAACTTGCTCGAGAGAAGTCTGAGAAGGATGCTCTCGCCACGGAGAAGGACAAGATGCAGATGGAGCACGCTGAGGTTGGTTTTTATCTGTCTTCTTACAGGTGTATCGTTCACCTCTAATTCGTGATATTGTGTTTGAATTGTAGATTGTTACTGTTCTTCAAGAGGAGAAACTGGCGCTTAAGGCACTCGTTGAAAAAGCTGAGGTGGAGAAGATGGAGAAGATGGGTAAATTACTATTAAATGATTTTAAAATTCATACTGAAACAATTTAGTATGTGTTTCATTAATATGGTTTCCTATAATTCCATTTAGTTAAATTCTTTTTTTTCATTCATTCAAATATAAGTTTCTTTTAATACTGTAGTATAGTGCTTATTAGGCGGCATCGTCATACAATAAGTATAGACTTGAGACGACAGGTATATGATGACTATTAGAATTATCACACTTTAGCGAGGAATGCACAAAACTGACTGAATTGTGCTAACCTAAAAAATAGAATAAGAAAATAATTATTCAATCTTTAAACAGGTAAAACAATTGGCTATTATAATTTTTCAATTATTTGGTTGTATAGTTTTTTTTTAAGTAACATGGTTTTTCAACCAAATATGTCGTAATGATGATCTATGGATGATCTATGGATGATCTACTTGGATGATCCATGATTGATGGTCTTATATTCCGTCTGAAAAGATATTAATCCAATTGAGATTCATTTATTTCTTATAGTAGCCAATTTAACTTATTTTTAGCAATAAAAATACATCAGTTGTAATCATACATATTTTTTATATAAATAATAGAATTATTTAATTATGTAGCATTTCGTTTCATTTATTTTATTTTATTTTCATGTAAATATACAAATTGATTTTTTTTAACTATTTTGCAGACTATTTTATTGTTTAGTTAATTTGTAATTTAAAATTGTCCTAATTCGATTTACGGTAAAATGATGCTTATATACTTAAGTTTTTTTAATAGATATTTTCTTTAAGAAGAATATATAATAATAATAATGTCACACTACTTGGATTAAATTAGTCCCATCAGTAGTAACAATTAATCATAAATAAATAAAATAACTGTAATCGGGCAATGTAGCAATGCTTGAAATAATAAACACTTAAAAATATTCTTTCAAATATATTTGCAAACGCAATTCCAGCCTCCATGGAGGAGATCCAGCGGTCGAACATGCTACTGACGCGATCGGATGATGAATTTAGTTCCGAACGTGCACACCACCAACAACTTGTACGCAACTACGAGCGTCTTCAGCAGAAGTACGAGAATCTCTCCCGCGAGTACGCCTTCCTCCGCACGGGAGCGGGGGGCAGCGGGGTTGCTCGACGGCGTCGGTTCAATAATCGTCGTCACTCGACGAGCAGTGTGGGCGGCGGTGAAGAGGAGGAAGACGAGGATGAGGAGGAAATGGAGGGAGGCGTAGACTATGAGGGCGATGAGAGTGATGATATTCGCTCGGATGAAGGGGAGGTAAGAACCATGCAGCGTCAGCTGTTAAGCGTGTTGTTTAAAAGCTGTTCATTTATTAATTCGGAAATAATTCGGAAATTTTAAGATTTCAGGGAATACAATAAGAGCTCAACCAGTTGAAATTTAATCGTTGTACTTTCGGGAATTGTAAGTAAAAACTTCAAATAAAAGAATTATGTTATATATAGTTAACTTAACTCAATTATAAGTATAATGCCATGGTAATGTACCTCAAGGCTGTAACCGTTCAAGGTTGTACTCTATTCAAGGCTGTAACCGTATCCAGGCGTGTTGGATTCCAGCCTCAATTCCAGTATAGTAAGCTCGAACCACAGAAAGGTAGTCAGTCCTGTCTTTAAAAACTGGTGTGCGCTACAATATTTATTATTACTTATTGATTAGCTTTTAGCGACTAATTAATCCGAATTACTACTGGCTTGGACGCTTGATATATAAATATATGTAAAAATTAGTTGTAATATTTTCCCATAATTTTTGTTTTATATAGTATTTAAAATTAAAGTAGTTTATCTTGAATAGTGATGGAAAAAAATTTAAAAACATAAATTACTAATTGCTTTTTACTAGAATATTTAAAGATTATTTAAAAGAAAATTATTACTATTTATTTTCCTTTTTAATTAAAGTTCGCGTAAATTTATCAATATTTTCATATAATGTTTAAAAATAAATTAAGTTAATAAATTATATTCTTAGTTTCTATTCTGATATTTTAAAATTAATAAATGAACAGTCATCATGTTTTAATTATTTAGTTCTTGTTTGAAGTTAATTTGTTTGTTAAACGTTTCTCCTATTCTGCTTTATAATGTTCATTTCAGAGCGAGTCCTCTTCTCAGCCTTTATCAACTCCAGACAGTCGCCGAAGAAGTCACTCAGAACTTCAGGTTACCAAGCCTCAGAGGGTAAATAAGTATTGTGGAAATGCTATCGTCACATACACTCATCGAACGTATTATCATTATGTAGTTTTGTTTCATTTGATAATTTTTAAAAAGAGACTGGATTTTAGAGCGTGTGTTCAGTATCTAGGCATGTTAATTTGTGTAAAAAAATTCTGGAAAAACGTTTAATAAAAGTCATAATGAATAAGTGTCTTAAAATAGAAGTCATATAGATACATTTCTATTTTTTGAGAAAAGCGTTTTAGGGAAAATTTAAAATTACGAAGTAAGATATTATTGTACAGGTGTGACTTTAACAACATAATATATTATGCTATACGAATTTTTCTATGTTGGATACATTTTTAATGCGTCATATTCGTTTTTGCAACTATTTATTTGGTTAGATTTTGTACATTTTTCTTTGAACAATTTTTACTTCGATATTTTCTTAAAAATCATCTCTAACGAAATTTGATATCATATAATGCTATAATAACATACAGCTATGGCCAAAAGTCTGGTAACAAGAGAAAAGTTTCACTAAATTTCTTAAAAATTCATAGTATTTCAATAATAAATTTCATAATAAATTTTCCAGGAATTTAATTAAATATGGGAAAATATGTTGAAAATACACAGAAATATCAATATTTACTGCAATGTCCCTTCATTCTAATAACTTCTTCAATACATCTTGGCATGCTGTGTACAAGCATTCTGAACACTTCTTGGCCCATTTCTCTTACCCAGACAAGACGTATAACCTCTTTTAGGTTCTCAAAACTTCTAGGTGAGTGACGAGCCACCTTAGCCTTCAGAATTTTCCACAAATTATCGATTGTGTTAATGTCTGGGCTGTTCCCCGGCCATGGACCCAATACTTCGATGCCTTGGGCATTAAGCCAATTTGTGACCAACTTACTTTACTTGATGACAGGGAGCTCCATTATGCATGAATATGCGGGTTTGGTGAACATTCATCATTTCCTGGAGTCTTTCTTGTAATACCAGTAGATAGTTATTTGGCTTTCATTGTTGCACCTTTTGGCAGAAACCATAGGCTACCACGACCAGATGCTGCCATATACCCCTATATCATTGTACTTGTAGGATGTTTGACAGAAGGAAGACAGTAACAGATGATGTAGCGCTAACCTGGAGGACGTCTAACTCTTGTTGAACCAGTATTGCTAAAGTGTTTGATCATTGATTCATCACTGAATAGATCTGCTTCCCATTCAGCAGCCATCCAATCCTTGTATCTATCACTGAAAGCCAGATGATCACGGATATTTATTTCAGTTAGTAATGGTTTTCTTGCAGGTCTTTGTGATTTTAGATTGAATATTACGGATAATTGTCGACGAATTGTGCGGGCTGATACGTTTGGAATTTGCATTGCCACTTCACGAGATGATATGAAGGGACTTGCAATAACAATCCTGTTCAGAGCTGCTTAATTTTCATTAACACGAAAAACAGCTGATATTTTCTCTTGTTACCAGACTTTTGGCCATAGCTGTACATATATATAAGTTAACAAGAATGCTGACTGATATTTAACCAACATCATTTCTTTCCAGGATAACATCTTCCTCCTACTCACATTACAAAAGAAGACGGACATCTTAGAGCGCGAAAACCGGCGTCTTAAGGATGAGCTTGAGCGTAGCCAGGAGAAATATGGCGGCAATGGTGGCGACGCCGGAGATGCAAACAATGGTGGCAGTGACGCTGTCGGCGGTGGAATGAGTAGAAGTGGGACAGGGGGTCTACGTGCTATCTCGGAGGAGGATTGCTATTATTCGGTGAAGGTGCAGGAGCTGGAGGTGCAGATCAGTCGACTCAATAAGCAGCTTCAACTCATGAATAAGGCGGCTGTGGAGGGGACATCGCACAAGGCGCTGCTGAGTGAGTTATTGGATCATTGGTGCTCTTCTGGTATTCTGTCAATGAATATACTTGCTTATAACAATAATTTCGAATCAACCGTTTTAATTGAGATAGCCGAAAAAACGAGAGTGAAATGCCCGTTTTTATGAATTACTTTTTTTAATATAAGAAAAATATTCACCTCGTAAATATGAAATGCAGAAAATTATGAACATTTTAGTTTCTTCTATATAATTCTGACGACACTGCTTCGGTCCTAATTGTTTACGCTAGTTCTTATTAATTTATTGGGATTTGAAATTAAAATTTATTATGTGGATACTGTTTTGCATACTGTTTTTTTTCAGATTTTATTATTACTATTGATATTATATTATTGTGTTCTTTTGACAGATAATAACTCTGATATAATTAACTAGATCTCCAATCTAAATAAAGTCTATTGTAAATTTTTATTAGTCTGAAGGTCGTTCCATTTTTTTGTTTTTATGCTTTTTTTTAGTTGTCGTAGGCGCATTGCAAATATTGATACTGTTATCTTCTGTCTGGCATAACAAATGTAGAGCATTGATACAACGATAAAGTTATGGAGCTTAGAATTTTCATGGACTTTATTAATTTTTTTAGTTATTTAGTTTATTATATATATCTATTCTCTTCGTTCAAACCTTTACAAACCATATTTTATTACCCAACCAGGTTTAATAATAGATAATGATATTATATAGTATACAATAAAAATAGTTGGACATATTTAATTAACTTTTTAATGTTTTAATAACGGAATAGGTTTAAGATAATAATAAAATTCAATTTGTTTGTATTCTCAAGCTGGTGGAGCTATAATTAGTGGTGGAGCTATAATGTATTGGAGGAGCTAATGTATTGGTGGAGCTATAATGTATTAGTTAATCATAATATTAGCATACTATTGAATACGCCAGAAAATTATAATTGCAAAAGTAAAGTAAAACATATTATGTATAACATTTTACCACTGGCAGGTTTATGCAACACTGTGTTTTCCAAAATCTATGTTTAGGTTACTTGGGAATTTATAAATCATTTTACATAAATTCTGGGTTTTTGAATTAGGTTTTAATTGCATTTTCAATTGCAATTTCATTTTTTTCATTTGGTTTTAACCCAGCATAAGACTTTCACAATCATTTTGCATAAATACTCTACACAACAGCGCTGCAGGTGTATATAGCTCTTTAGTTGGAGTAATGCATTGGAGGTCTCTTGAAGATTTATCTCGAAAGTATATTTTGAAATAGTATTGGAAATCAGGCAATTATATGAAGGTAATTTGCACTTGGCTTGACCATTTTCCAACACCAGCTCTGTCTCAATGGCATAAATTTATCAAAAATCGCGACATATTTGATGACACAGGATCAGTTATAGATGTTTCGCGAAGTGGCCGACCATCAACTATTGTGACTTCAACAAACAAGGACTTGTAGCACAGTATTATATCGAAAAACCCTCAACAGTGGCAAGGCAAGCCTCCCTGGATCTGGATATCGAGAGGTTTACGACGTATTAGGCTACACATTACTTTTGCAATTACAAATACTCTTTTGGAGAGCTTTTATTTCTCAATTTTCTGATGTTTTCAATAGTATGGTGTAATTTTTGCCCCTCTCTGCACAGCAAATACGAGTCAGTGTTCAAAATAATTAAGTACAGCTTTACTAGCTTGGCTTTATCGCGGAGATAGAAAGCAATGTAATTCTGCAATCACCAAAACATATACTAGAAAATAAATGTACTCCCAACATAGATAGGTTTTCTATTCTTACCAAATGTATGCATTCTCAGAAACTGCCTTTTCTAGAAGGAAAATGTAGCGATTTCTGTATTTAATTCTAAACTATGTGTACATAAGCAATTTATATGAACTTTGCAGCTGAACTGAACTTTACTAATTTCTACACTGACTCGTATTTATTGTATATTTAACTAATACTTAAAGTATTGTTTTTGTTAACTACACTATTAATCGACAGAATTCTTCTGACAAGACCTCTCGAAAGTTACCTAAAAATACAAACAACTTGATGTCTTTAGTTGAAAAGAATCCCAATAAACTGAAAGCTATAGACCCTAATTCTATATGTTCTACCTTGTCGCCCCCTCCACCTCTCAGACCAACTAGAGGCCCTAAATGCCGAGTTAGAGTCCCGTAGGGAGGAGTGTGTCCGCCTCAACAGCATCCTCAAGAGTAAGACCCGAACCGTGCTGGGAGACCACTCATACGGGGGCAACTCGGGCCTTATCAATGAGGATGGGGAGCTTGAGATGGCCTATGAAACGCAGAAGGAGATTAACAGGTCCGTTGTTTGTTTGGTGTTAAAAGCGAATTTGAGAATCTAGTCCAAAAAGCCTATTTTTTTAAAATTCGTCTTATAGGAAATAATTAATTTTATATACTTTACATTTGTAGTTCATAGCTTATAACAGATTACAAAATATAATTAATAGTAATTATTACACTATTAAATAAATGTGCACATTATACTATTATTGGTAGCTAATAATAATTTGAATTGGAATAATTGGAATTTCAGTTTGGACGATGGGTAAGAGATATTTGCTTCATAATATCAGTTCTATTGAGATTGTTAAATATTTCATTAATAGTTTGCTAACTTAAAATTATTTATTAATTTCTCGTTTTTAATATTCTCCTAATCAACCATCAAATTACATATATTTTGGCTCCTGAAAAAAAGGAGCTATTATAAACCACTTACGCCTTTTATTTTTTTGTTCTGGTAGTATGTCCATAGCAACGTTTTAAAGCCATAAATATTTACAATACAGGAAACTTCAACTTGATCTTGAGAAGGTTTTGCGGCAAAAGAAGGAGTTTGAGGAGGACCACAAGAAGGAAAAGGAGGAATTGTCGAAGGAAGTAGAACGTCAGCAGAAACTAATCGGACAGGTCAGTTGCAGACCGAGTCATAAGGAGTATCTTCTTTCTTTTGTAAAATATCACAAGAAATTAAAATTCTAGTAACAACTAATATTATGGAAAATAGAACCTGGAATCGACACTAGTTACTAATATATTTATATTATAATTCATTTTATGCCTTAAAACATTTTGTAAAAATAAAATCAGATAAACCTGTCAAATATATTACCAAGCAGATTTTGCTTTTCCTTTCATTTAATAACATATAACTAATATCGTTTACAATATATAAAATGTTACTTACGTATTATACTACTTATAAGTAATAAATGTTATACTTATTTCTAAATATATTATTTTACAAAAGCATACGTTTAATTTTTATTAGACCACCATATTAACATTTAGTTTACCAATTTACAATAGTTTACAATAGTATACAATAGTTTACCAATATATGTATACTACAGCTTATACTTACTTTACTTTTCTCTTGGTTCCCCGTTTAAGCTCGGAGATGTTTTGGGAGTATGTCACCTGCATAATAACTTGATATCAACAGTCTTGTTGTCTGGTCATTTATGTTGTCGCTAATGTTGCCACCTATTTAGTTATATGCATACTATGTATTATATCTGTTGGAGCTATCGTATCTTATCGTTGTTGTATTCATCTGCTTTATATAACCACATTGCGCCTTATTATGCGTACGTTATGACTTGTATTTGCTTTATGTTAACAGTTCTTGGGAACTTTGGCAAACCTACAAAACGCTGCGATACCTTCAATTTTTATTTCAATCGGTTATGTTGGTATAAATCGTTTTATTTGATTTTTAACTAGCTTTTAGTTTTGTTTAATTGACATTACTTATAAAGCCTATGATAAAAAGAAACATTTTGTCAAGTCATGCTATTTAACTTTACAAATATAATGGAGAATTAAATAAAATAATGAATTGTATTTTAATAAATAACGATGAACTTCTAATATTAATGATAAAAGTTATAAAACTGCTAACTGATATAAAATAATGCATTTTAATCCCTTAATTAAGTCAGGCATCATTGCATTATGTTTCTAATTATTTAGGTCCAAAATGTTTTCATTTTCAAATCATTTAAATAACTTTGAAATGATGATTACATCTGTAATAATTTTATAGGAGTATATAAAAAGCAAACGGATGCTGGTTGATCATATGTTTTGTAGGGTCATCCCTCCCCTCTGCCTTGCATGATTTTCGTAGTTATGGTAGTATACTATTCTTTAATATATATACATATATATCATGCAGAATTATTCTTATCTGCTTGATATTTTATTTTTGTCTTTATTTCACTTTCCCGTCTTCTTGTTGTACTTATGTTTTCTTCAAGCGGTGGATGGGCAATTACTATTTAAAGGCTGTCAAGGTAGAGGTTGCTTGCTATAATACATACATCGTGTTTTCGCAGTATTTACTATAATTCTTAGAAAACTGTCATAGCAGTGCATGCTTATATTATCAAATGAAGAAGCATTGTAAATTAAAAGATGACAATATCTTTGTGATATTTTTTCTATTAATAGTGTCGTTTTCTATAACAAATATTTTTATAATAACACTTTACAATAAAAATAACACATTTGTTTTTAGTAACATTTAAGTACATAGGTTCTTTTGTATTAATAATACATATTATCTTGTCTATATTTACTCCAATAATTTAATAAAATCAATTTTTAACCGTAATGCTTTAAGTTTAACTAATATACTTCCTTCAAAATTTTTGGTGCTACACGTATACAACATATTAGACCATATTTTTCTACAAACAAATTTAGAATTTATATTTTATTCATATTTGCTGTGTATCTTGTTCCTGTATTATTCTATTTACTAAACTCATGGGAAATATGCCCAGCTTATGTCTTGAATGTTGTTAGAGCTATTACTAAAAACCTAAATAACCGGATATATTAATATTTCACGCTTATTTTTTCTCGGTTTTGTAGTTAGTTGTATGTATAGATACTACACTTGTTTTTTATTTAAACATTTTACTTGTAAGGAATACCTATAGTATACTAATTGACTTAATATACATATTATGCACCTTTTTTACATTTCTCATAAGATATACTGTTTTACCATACTATGAAATCATTATTAATTTCGCTGTTTTATATAAACTTCTTCATAGTTATTAATTAATAAAAACAACACTGAAAAAATAAATCACATTTATTTTTAAAAGCTTATAAGTATTTTCCTTTAGATACTTTATTAATTGTCAAGTATTCAAGTAAAATTATTAGTATGCAAACTTATTTCCTTGATCTGGCCCCGTGTTTATAGTTTTCTGATGCAACTACTACTTATTTTAATATAAAGTAAAACACTAATTTTACTTCTGTTACATTATTTTTTATTTTAATTGAATCTAGCCATACTCTTGTATAATACTTGTATTTTTTGTTATACTGATTCAATAAAATAGAGAAGCAGCAAGGTTGACACAACAGAGGCACTTTAAATGTTTACTATATTTATCACAGTATTATTGGGTTGAGGAAGATCAAGAAGACTTTAATTGATAATTTTATTCCTGAAGTGAAAGACATTAATTTAATACAGAGTCACTATATCATGCGATTAAATCAAACAATCCACAGCTTACAACTGAAATATTAAAAGAAAGATTGCATACTACAGAAATCTAAGTAAACATTAAAACTTATTTTCTTCTTAGTTCAAGCTAATTCCTTGTCCAATAAACTTTTAGGTAACTAAAATCGCAGTATCTACTCATTTATTAATTTTACTTGTTGTGTTTATATAATATATATATATTGCTTCAAAATCATCTGTTATTTTAGAAAGTCTTTAAATTTCTTCGTTATTTGATTACTTCACATTATTAGATATTATGTTTTACAACTTCTTCAGAATATGAGTCTCACGGCAGATCAGAAAATCGATTCCTGCATGCAAAATGAGATTACCCGACTGACATCAGAGAATATAGATTTGCGTGAATTGAATAACCAATCGGACAACTTGATTCGTAAACTGAAGCGGGCGGTTAAGTTCTACGCACGAAAACTTCAGAAATACGAAGGATCCATTGTTCCTGACCCCAATCATCACGAGGCCCTGATGGAAGTCGTAGAGAACTCTATATCAGCTATTGAGGATGTACGTTTCACTGCTTCATCCGACACTAAATGTGTTGTGAATCTGAATTCTGCATTCCGTATAATAATATGTTAATGTATTTATTTTTGTGTTTTAATTTTCTGAAGGGCACAACGAGTCGTCGAGATTTTGAAGAATTTCATGGCCTCGTGGATTACACGAAAGATGACGAACCACTACTTATAAGAAATCTTATATTTGGTAAGTCAAGACGGTATAATCGTATTGATGAGAGAACATATTTTACTGATTCTTGTCTGTCAAACATCAATATTTTTTATATCAATTAGAGTTCAGAGACACAGTAGGATAAATTTCCTATTTACAATTTAAATAAACAAATCAACTATTAGTTTTTACTTTTGTAATAACCAAGCATTTAATTAATTATTTAAATTTGATTGTTTAATTTTAATGCAAATAATGGTTTATCATGCACCTTTTATACCCATGTTTAGTGCTTAGCTACTTAGCATAGTTTAGGTCATAATTGCGGTTATAATAATTCTTAAAATAGAAATACATATTGAAAACATTAATTTGGAACTTTCAGAAGCATTTATTTATTAATTAGCCCACAAACCATAAAATGGAATTGCTCTTCGTATAACTTCATCATTCACTCATCTTTAATTGTTATTTTGGTTTATTAACAAACTCTCATTTTCAGTAAAATAATTATTCGAATTTCTCAGTTACACATTTTGCAAATATATTTAGAATTTCTGAATACTATGTTGTTTGTTCTATGCCATATTGAAACTTAAAACTTCCAAATTCAAACTATCTTATCAAGCTATCAACAAATTTCAATATTTGATGTCATCAAAATTCCAGTCTGCATTTTATGTAAAACCCAGTAAGTTTAATAAATCAACAAATTTAAGAACATTAAAAACCCTAACATATTAATTTAAATTTAGTAAAGTAACATTCTTTCACATAAACAGTAAATTTATCGGATGACATATTTTGATTCATATTTGTTAATAGCACGGACAACTCTATACAGAGCAGTTGTATAGAGTTGTCCGTGGTTAATAGTAATTCTGCTTCAGTGTAATTTGGGACAGCTTGTTGACTGAAACTTTGTACTGATTATATATTATATCAGACATGGAGCCTCGTGTTGCAGTTCAATTGCTGCCGGGTTTGCCAGCCTACATCCTCTTCATGACAATCCGGATGGCCGATTCCACCAACGATGACGAGAAAGTGAGAATCCTGCTCACCAACGTCATCAATGCCATCCGCAAAGTCTGCAAGGTTAGTGGAAATTATCAGCTCGATTAGCGGAATAAAGAAATTAGAGTCAAATTCATTAAAAAACATTTAAAAGATGTGGTTAACGTTATTTTATAGAAAATAATGTTTGAACTGTTATATTAAAATTTATCTATACTACCTATTATTATATGAAGAACAGTATTATTAGTAATATCATAATTCTCGTATTGTAATTCTGCTCAGTACTACACGTTTTACATGTACTTTATTTATGCATAATATTATTCATAATGGTAATTAATCATTGTTAATATTTTTTTAAACTGTATAATATATTTTATATTGTAAAATTTGATTCGTTTTTTATATTACGCTTAAAACATTAAACAGTAGATACTACTTGCATTTATTAAAACAAAGCATAAAAACAGTACCTAGTCAATAATATCAAAATAGTGTTGAATATATGTAGAGTTTTGAATGTTTTTAAAATTAAATCTCCGAAGTCTAAATGAATTTCTGTGTAATGAAGTCTACTTTTATTGGTTGACTTTGTTTAACGTTGTCTTTTGATTGGTCCAATCATGTGCTCTGCAGAAGCGACAGAAACAGATCGATTATTTATGTCTCTGGATGGCCAATGCAAACCGTCTCCTCCACTGTATGAAGCAGTACAGTGGTGAACCAGCCTTCCAGAAGGAAAACTCGTCCCGTCAGAATGAACAATGTCTCAAGAACTTCGATCTCAGCGAGTTCCGTCTCATTATCAACGATCTCAATGTCTGGATTTACCAGGTAGGTACCTGCAAACTGCCATATCTTGTAATTTATAGACAGTGTCAGGGCTGATTTGGTTATATTATGAAAAAGTGGCATACACTTAGACTAACTGTCTCTTTGATTTTGCTAAATTATGAAGGAAAGAATTCATTAATAGGTAATATAATTAATCTTTAAGAAAATCGATTAAGCGGTAACTGAATAATTTAATGGATTAATTCTATTAACAATTAAAACTTTATTAGAAAAATTTATATTCATACTTAATATGTAAGTTGCCTTAATTTCTAGTACAAATAATGTTCAGCTGAATAGTTAAAAATAATGATTCTAAATATAATACTCTGATTATATCTAAAATTGTGTCTCGCACGTTCATGTCTATAATTTAACAATCTCCCTCCATCCCCTCCACAGATCGTAGTGAAACACTGCCAAGGTGACCTGCTCACACCACAAGTCCTCATCCAGGCGGTTCTCGAGCACGAAGCCATATCCGGTTTGGGCTCCATGATGTCCGGTGGGAAGGGCGCCTCCGCATCCCCTCCCAAAAGGGCTCCAGGGGCTGCCCCGCCTGCGGAAGTTGTGAACCACATGGAGACTCTGGTTAAGGTGCTCTCCAACATCTACCGGGCTGTTACTGGTGAGTGTGTCTGCCTGTACACCTAAGCAAGTAGAAGGTTGTATCTTGAGGTGGATAGCGTTTAATATTGTGTATGTCAATTAATAAAAACGAAAGTACGGGGTTTCCTGTTGGAAAACATTTAAGTGAAAATCGTGCGATTGGATTATACACTATGGAATCAACTGTATATTTAAAATAAATATATCTTCTTTTCGTAATGAACTGGAAATTTAATTTTTTATATTCATCTCATTTTAATCTCAGCATATAAAATATGCACTTTTTCGGTATGCGTTTTAATTTATTTATATTTTTAGTAGACATTTATATTTTGATTTGCAAGAATTAACCAATAGTTGTACTCTTTCTTTCAATAATACACAATGTAAAGAGGATGTATTCTTCATGGAAGATACATTTTTTAGTAGATAGCTTCTTTTTCTCTAAATTTAAAATACCCATTTGATTTAAAGAAACTCTTCGTGCGAAGTTGTTGTGTTTTCTTTGGTCAATAATGCCAGTGACAACTAGAAAGGAATAACCATAATAAGGTTATTCACTTCTAGTTGTCCCTGGTAATACCTACTTCATTCTATTGATCTTCCATTTATTTACCTCTCTACCCTAGCCTATGCCGTGGACCCTGAAATTGTGAACCAGTTATTTAGTCAGCTCTTTTACTGGCTTTGTGCTCACTGTCTCAACAACCTTTTATTGCGGAAGGAACTATGCCACTGGGCTAAAGGGATGCAGATTAGGTGAGTGGCAAGGGTTATTTGCGTTTCCGGTAAAAAGTGATAGAGAAATATGGATTTACTATAACGACTAGCAAAAAAACTTAATTGTATATCGTTATTGTTAGAATTTACTGATAGTTCTTTAACAAGAAATAAGAACAAAATAAAATAAAATGGAATTCTAAAAATACCATAACGTGTATGATATTATGATGTAAATATGCTTCCATGAAACCATCTCATCCACAGGTACAACTTGAGTCACCTGGAGAATTGGTTACGAGACAACAATTTGATGAAATCGGGAGCTCTTGAATGGCTGGAGCCTCTCATTCAGGCCACACAACTCCTGCAGGCCAAGAAGACTGACGATAATGCCAACACCATCTGCGAAATGTGCAACAAACTCACTATTCCACAGGTTAGTTAACTGTCACTTGTAATCCTGATATATTTATTTTTGTGCAACATACTACCAATATATTATAATATGAGTAGTATACTTTTAGTTATAACAAATTTTTTATTAAAACAATTGGACACATTTTTTTCTGAATTTAAATAATGTTTAATTCATTTAAAAATTTCACCTATAAGTATTGTATATTTTTTATCTGTGGCTTTCCAGTGCAGTAGAACATATTAAGTAATAATAATGACAACATAACAGTGATAGCGCTGACTGCATAAATTTAAGAATTAAACAATGTTTTATTTTTATCTATTTTAGTATAATATTATTTGTTTGGTTTATATATATATATTGTCTAAATATTTAATGAAAATACCTCATTCAGAACTTTCAGAAACGTCAGAAGCACCATTACAGCTTTGATTTACGAATTAATCTTTTATTGTAATAATAATTAGTATACTAATTCCAACTTATATGCGATTCACTATAATATATACATGTATGTTGTACTTAGTTCTATACTTAAAAAAATGCAATAATACATTTTAAATATTAACCTTAACCATAAATTGTTGAACAAATCTGTAATTGCTCTCTCCTTCCACCTCAACAGACAATCAAACTACTAAATCTATACACTCCGGTGGACGGCTACGAAGAGCGGGTACCGGTGGCCTTTATCCGCCTCATTCAGGACCGTCTGAGGAGCCACCGGGCAGCCAATCCTTTGCCTAA
>JAYRBW010081406.1:0-23503 GCA_036023295.1 Invenusta paracnida | reverse complement strand
CAACCAAAATTTACAATAGAAATAAGCTAGATTGTTCATCTAGGTAGAGAGAAAAAGAGGGCTATTTATATCTATGCCTACGTCTATCTAGATCGTCGATGCAAAATTCTTTACAGCCGGGACCACACATGATTGTGTGAACTAGATTTTGAAAATTGTTGATCTTTCTTTTAAGATTTTGATTTAAGGAAAGGATTTAAGTATTGTATATAATACTGCGAATATTTTGATGTTCGACTTTTATTAGTTTGGTTTTTGGGGTAGACGTTTATCAATATTCTAAAGCTGTAGATCGATCGGTTTGCTTTTTTAGAATATGATCTATGTGATCGTTCCATTCTAAGGAGCAGTTAATAACGCTTCCGAGATACTCAAAGTGATCGGTGATTGAGACGGATTCGATAGAAATTGGAAAAAAGTTAGGCCTGCGTTTGATGATTATATGTGAACTGTTTTGGAGAGATTCAGGGGTAATTTGTTTTTGATTAACCAATTTCCAAAATGTTTGTGTTCCTAAAAAATTTAGCATCTGTCTTAGTCATAGTTTGGACAGAGAATAATGAAAAGAGAATCATTTGCATATTCAATAAATATCTATTGTCGATTATGTTGAAGACTTGAACGAAAGATAGAGAATACGAAAGGTCCTAGCAGACTACCTGAGGGACACTTGAGGTTACCGATTGAAGTTTACTACAGATGGAACCAATACGCACTCTCTGAGTAATAATATATATGTGTACAAGGAAGATTGTCGAGTGCTGTTTACGTCTGGGGGTAATATCGTAATTTGAAGCCTCACAAAAAGTGGAGGCAAATGTGTTATTAATTACATCAAAATGTTTTGAAACAGTTTGTGTAACGATGTAAGCATAACTTCTATATTTGTAGTATATTGTGTATATTTTTATTTTAGGAGGACAATATTTTTGGATATGAAATCAGTATTCACGAGAAGGACACCCGACCATCGTTCACAAGTGAGTATATCGTTACAGAGATCAATACCCAAGCGTATATTGGGGTCAATATGGAAAGATATATTGGATTGGATACTCCAACTCATCGATGCACCGAAGATCTAAAAGATATTGACTTGATTGTTGACTTCAAATCTCCATTTGAAAAGAAAAAATTCAAATACAAACTGGAGGACTGTGAAGAGTTGATGAAACAGAAAATAGTTTTGGAAAGATGTGGATGTGTTCGAGACAGTTGGATAGTCGATGCTAATTTTGTAAAAAATGAAAGCGACGTTACGTTGTGCCACCAATTGAATTATAGCAAGATTTTTGAACTGACGCTTAAAAACGTTTCATTTCTTTTAGACTACATGAAGTATGATGTCGATGGCATAATTACAAAAGCCAATTGTCATGATAAGGAGATCTTAAGCATCAAAAAGGCTTCCCGCTCAGCGATGAAATGCTCCCATCCTTGTAAACAAGTCAATTATATTTCGAAATATCTGTTATCTAAATGGCCAGCATTTATTAATTTAACAGAGACCAAGCTTGTAAACCAAATTGAGAAGATGAAGCGGATGGCGAAAAAGAACCTTTTGCCTATTGATCCCCAAATAGACGGTTACAAAATTGGTGAGTGGAGAAAAGATGCTGGTATTTATGATAATGCCTTTCTTTTTGTTTATGTCAACATTTACGCAATGTCAACGAATTCAATGGAGCATCGTGAAACATTGGGTTTGTCGTTTTCCGAATTTATCGCCAGTGTCGGGGGTACCCTTGGACTTTGGATTGGGATTAGTGTGATAACCATCTGCGAAGCAGTTTACCTTTCTGGAAGTATACTGCATGCTTTGTGCTTAAATTTCTTTGTCTCCAAACCTCAGAAAACCAAATCAAGTGTTATCGCTTTCTAAAATGAGTGCATGTTTCATTTAAACAGTTTGATTTAAAATGTATCTTCTCTTGACCATGCATAACTATGAATATTTTAACGAAATGATGTTATAAATTTGAAATGAATTCATAGTTCTCATTTTAAAATATTTACGAATTATGAATATGGAATAGGCATTACAAATAATGTTATTGTGTCCTACAAATTAATTTGACAATAACTAAGGTTTGTTTGTCTAGTATCCATAAAAATAAAAATGTTGTACAAATTGTATAAGAAGATATTTACTAGAATAATTACTTTTATCTATAATATGATGATACTTTCCAATTTACCAATCTGATATTTGAATAATGATTTATTTTATTATTATAATACATTACACAAATGTTACACACCAACACACCCATACAATGCATATTTCATGATTATCTCTTAAATAATATTTGTTTTAGTGTCTTATACTACTTCTATCATTCTGTAACTATACATGCATATATACTGTACAATGATTTATATAATGTAGGTATTTATAATATACATGTATGTATATATATAATAACTGCTATATATAATGTAATTCATTATTATTGATATAATATTGATGAATTATATATTAATTAATTATATAAAAATATATAATTCATCATTAAATATCTATATTTTGATAATTTACCACACTCATATATTTAACCATGTATAATAACTAAACATATAATATGCTTTATCATTGTTAAGGTTATAAGTAGGTACTATTTTTGTTTGATCTTTAGTAATTATTTATTATGTGAACAATCTTACTGAATCCACATGTTTTTATTTATCTGAATGATAAACTATTCATAAAGGCAACTGATTTTGATATCACAAATGCTGCGTACTTTGAATTTATAAAAGCTTTCAAGTTGATAATTGCGACCTGAGATAATTAAAAAATTCTAAAAAGATATATCCGTTTTATATAAAACTTTAACTTTGAACATAAAATGCGATTGCAATATATGTATATACCGTGAGACTGAACCTTGGTATTGTAATTTATACAATTTATTATGCAATTAAAAATATAATATAATTTAAATAGGCATAAATATGATTTTATTAATTATTCTTTCATAAAATTTGTAAATAATATGTTTAACAATATTACAATTTCAAAAGTTTTATTACGCTGTATATGTATGGGACATGGAATGGTCAAGAATTAAATTATCTGTCGATTAAATTAAAAATTAAAAAAACATAAACATTTATTTTAAAATATAGATAAGTAAATATTAGCATATTTTTGTAAACATTACTTAAACCGTATGTGAAAAACTCTATCGTAAGGCAAAAGAATTCGAGATTACTAATTTCACGTACTTTAAAGTGATAAAGAAATTTTTAATGCCATTAAATGGTTAGTTAAACATAATTGTATAATTCCTCTAAAAATTCCTCTTAGTCCGATATATATTTAAAAAATGAAATCATGCACTTATGTAACTGCAATATTTATGCGGCAATATATATTTATTTATGAAATTTGATAATATTTCTGTTTTTCGACAACCATATAGACAATATGCAATGCATTATTTTTGTTATATAATTTATTATTATGTAATTCATATGGAACTATAAATACCTATATAGCCATATAATGTTACTACCACTACAATATACAACCTTTATACAATTATTAATATATTTTTAATGTAGGTACCTATATTCATTTATTGATATAATTTATATTGCATGTTTAGAACAAATGTTAAATAGGTGTATACCTCCAATTAGATAATCGGGATTTTTTGGACAATTAAATATATTTTCTAAAAATATGTGGGAGTCTGTTACAAAAAAAAATAAATGTTGAACTTAAAATGTAACTGATCAATTATATATTGAGGACTAATCTGTTTTATTACAATATGTAGAATTTCTTACGCAATTACTAACATATCTTAATTTATAAAGGTCTGCATTTGATAATATTTGTTATGTTTTTAGGAAAACCGTAAATTATATTTCTGACATTATTACAATTTCTAAAGGTTAATTACGCATTGCATGGTGCAACAGAATGGTCAAGAATTCAATTATTCACTAATTATGAAATATAAACAATATTTGATCGTAATTTTTTAAATGAATACACGATTAAACATTTTTTTATTTGAGGAAGTATATTTGTTTAGCAAAAAATATTGACTTGTCAACATTTGCGCATAGGCTATTTATTGTAAATTATGACATATATCATGGCGCGGATCTAGCGTAATTCAACAAAATCATATACCGTATGTATTTAATTATATACTACTTAAGAAATTCTGTTATCTTCGATAATATAATATATGAAAATGTATAAGTACAAATTCCATTTCAATTAAAAAATGTTTTACTTTATTATATATACATATAATGTTATTTCTCCATGTATAATAATGGAACATATTTTCCATATTTCACTTTTAATAAGCGTTTTTTGCTAATTTATTTGCAAGTTTGTACTAAACAGACTTTATATATAGACATCAATTATTAACTTTTACTCAAACTTTTACTATAATGTGTGTATAAAACCAAACATTATGAGCATTAATTTATATAGGTATCACATGCCAAAATAACCAAGTAAAATCAAATTCCCGTATCATATTGTAAAATACTTAATATATTTATATTTAAACCACAGATTTGATACTGATCTAAAATAATTACTTTTGGAATTAATCAAATTTTTTTAAATATTTTGGTGCGAATACTTTTCAATTTCAAAATATTTTATTATACTTATATTTTTTGGGATATATTATATACCTATATACGTGAAACTCTGATTCAGGTATTGATTCGTTTTTACTTTAAACATCATAAACTATAATAAAAATAAATGTTTGGAGTAAATATTTCAAAAGTATATTTGATAAAAAATGAAATAATATTAAATTTTAAATACACTTAAAACTATTGATATTTAAGTGTTTGTGATGACATTTGTAATAAAATATTTCAGTTTAACTATAATTTACATGTGATGTTTCAAAACTCTTCTCCATAGGAAGTAAACAAATAAATCGCAAATTGTAAATACCTATCAACCTCCTTTGCCGGGATATGCGATCAGCACAAAAAAGTCCGGTAGATTTGATTAACTGTGTATATGACTACGCATAATGAATGAATTTCATAAACAGTTCACAAATAATATACATTATATATGGACAAAAAATATACAACTTTTATTGAGCGTTTTCCAAAAGTGTATATAACTGCTACGAGCCAACCATAATCGTATATAGCTTCTTGTTGTCTTTCTTTCAATGAGAGAAAAGTACGATTCATGATATGAATCATACCATCCATTGAGTATAAATAAATATACCTACCGATTCTTTTTTTTACATATTGTAGGTTTTTCTGATATATACCTATATATGGCCTACTCTATATATGGTATAACCAATGGAATCTCATGATTGGTATATAACGCATTACGCATAACTACACACCGATATTGATTATAGAACACAGAACTATCATAAGGCATAACTCACATATACATACTTAGTCGAATACAAAGTATAAAGGAGATATAGGTACAGCTATATATCCTTTTGTCGAATAAGTAAGAAAAATTGAAGTATTTATGAAATTCTATAAGTATAATTTCTTTAAAAATTGTCAAAATAACAATTCAGTTTTTTGATATTTATTGTGGAAAATCTTTATATTTTAAATATATTATACAAATATTTGCACTTAGAGTTGATTTAGTGTTTGTTTAAAAGTATAATGATGTAACGTTTTGTAAACGGAATAAAATGTAAAAATGTGAAAATAAGTATGAACTAATATACATATGTAATAACACATACATATTCAAAAATTTGGAAAGCTACAGCTTCCAGGTTTTTTAATTCAAAGTTTATCTACGGTTCTGTGTTTAATTATTATGGAATAAATAAACGATGTATATTTATGTATGTATATTTATTTTTGATAAAAATGTTATTTAATTATATCAAAATTTATTTACATGATATACGCGCTTAAAATAATTTCATTGGAATTTCGCTAGAGGTGTATTTAACCGCTGTAAGTATAATTGTTTGTACCTAAGTTATTATTAAATTCTCTACATCACTAACATAATTTTCTAAGACGAGAAAGTTCGCTATATCATATCTGTATTTATAGTTATATTTTCTTCGTTTTATGAGAGTATACACACTCTCATTATCATTTGTCAATATCTGGGAAATATTATAGAAACAATTTTAGGTAATCTTCAAGTTTCCCGCGTTAAATTATTTTTGCTTTTTTAACGGTTTTTTTCAATTTTTTAACGTTTTTTTTAAAAGAAAGACAAATATCCATAAGTTTTTATAAGTGTTACAACAAGAAACATTATTATACATGAATCACAAGTAACAAATCAGAAGTCATAATAATGTCTAACTTAGACGTTATTATGACTTCTGATGGGCACAAATGATGTATTGTTTACCGGGATTATCATCTTGAAAAAGGCAAACTGGTACACGGGCATGAACACATGAACACATGATGATTTTCCAAAAAATTGAATATGTTTTTTTATATTTGTAATTGTTGACTTCAGACTGAACAAAATTATTAATGTACTTGAAATTTAGAAGAATATAGCAATATAAAACTTAATCCTACTTAGTATCTAACTATTTTGAGTAATGTTTAAAATATGCACTTGTTAGTGGATTTAGTAAAGTAAAACAAATCACCAAATAAATATTTACTTCGGTCAGCATTGAAACACATAATAGACCAATTTGTTTCAAACAAATTTTATATTTATATTGCATATATTATAAATGTAGAAAACACATTTTTAGCCTGTTTTTGGCACCTGGAGCCATAGTTGTAATATCTACTAAAGATATTAGTAAAATAATAAGCTTCCCACAGTTATACCAAATAGGGATCATCAGCAATGTACATTACATATTGTAATACCACAACACTATTCTTTGCGTGAAACACTTATTTTATATTAGTTATGTTTTAAACATATAAAATTATATTTCAAATCACTTATTGAAATATTTGCAATTCATCAATGATTTTCATCAAAAAAGTTTCAGGTGACCCGTAAAAATCACAGAAAAATCTAAATTTATGTGTTCAAACCAGGTAATTTGAGATATATACAAGCTACCCAGTAAACAAAACATCATTTGTGCCCTGCCAAATATATAAAACATTGGTAAAAATGTCTAACAGAGGTAAATGCTATAGTCCTGATTGAGTTTGTCTGGCAAAACTCACTGGAAGAAAAGCACAAGCCTTTTCAACATTTCATTCTTCTAATTAATAGCATTTACCTCTTTTACTTCTAGATATTTTTACCAATATTTTATACATTTTCAACAAATATGCATTTTTGGAATAATTTTTACATTTATTTTACAAAATAAAAACCAACAATGAATTTATAGTATACAATAAATAAAAAAATTATTTTATGAACTTAAAGTACAAATTTTCTGATATTAATTGTGAAGTCTATTTCCATCCTGCATGCCTGCTTCACAATCTAGAGATTGCTGGTTCAAATCCAGACAACTTACTCCTGGGTTTAGCTAATATTATGTTTAATAAATAAACAAAATATTCTTAATATTTAATTATTCAGAATTATTATTCTTAATTCTGACTTAAAAACCTAATTAAACTAAACTAAATATTATTTATAAAAAAAATATATTACATTTACAAGTTTTATAATGTTTATTTCTTACCATTGACATTATTACACTGATATGGATTCATTTTAATTCAACAATATTTGACATTATCAATTATATTACAATAATGACTTTGATTAACTCATAACAATAGTTTCTTTTTAAGCAGTTCTTTACATCACCAAAGAAAATATATGTATGTATATCCAAAATTTCTTAATTTTAGCATTGTTTCTTTTTGGAATATATATTTTAAAAAGGAGGAACTAGTTTGGCCTGTTTATTGAATATATACAAACAAAGGAATGCATTTTGTAAAAAGGATCAACATCTATTTACATATTATAATATTATTAGCAAAATACAAATTATAAGATTCCTTCAAACCAATCATATTGATTACATTCCTTAGACTATGAGTTCATTATATACATCCATCAGTTCTGACCATTATATGCAAAGATTAGGTACTTTGTTATATATAACCCAAAAGCCAGCATATACTAATAAAAACTTTTAGTTCATTATCATCAATGCTCAGGTTATGGTGTTGATAGATGGCATACTGATTAGATTCATTTATTGCACAGTTGTAAAACTCTTTTTTTAGCATGATATTGAATATATCCAAGAGAACATTTTAATAGATAATCTCATGGCATGAAATTCTTGATTTATTAGTTCTACAATAGAAAGTCTTCTAATGAAATGGGTGTCTTGCTTAGAAGTAGACTACTTGCAATTATGTTTCCATATATAGGAAGAAGATATAGGCTTGCTTGATTGATCTGATAAAGGCTGCAAAACTGTTTATGTTGGAATATCATACATTCCATTAACTGAATGAATTCGAATTGGATCACCAGGTAAGTGATTCAAGTCAACCTCTTCCTCAATGTCTGAAGACCCAAAATCTAAATCAATCACTTTCATATCCACCTTATTGCTCAGCTGGTTAGCAGTAATTAGCACTATGGCTTCATCAACAGTATACCTAAAATCAATAAAAGATAAGCTACATATTGTATATAGGAATTTGCAATTATTTACTCTAAAAAGTTCTACTGCCATTGAAAGACAACATTTCTATACAATAATCTGTCAAATATAGTTTAGAAAATTTATTTTTTGTTCTAATAGATAAGGTATTAGTAAATGTAAATGTATAGATGTAAATGTAAATGTGTATTATAAATTATATAATTGTATGTCAGTTACAAAACAAGATTGGTGCAGTGGTTAGCATATAAAGTTAACAAGTGGGTATTCAGTGTTTTGACTCCAACCTTAGACATTTTTTTTCAATTGTCTATTATTTATTTATTAATTATTAAATTGTATAATATTATTTCTATTACTATTTGTATTTCTTATACCTATAATATAGCCTAAAAAGTGCTCACATCTTCTCAGATGCAAATTATTTTGTGTGCCAACTACCTACTACCTACTGCCATGAAATTAAGACATTTGTAATTATTCTAATTTTTTGGTAGTTGGTTATCACAAATTATATTTTTATAATGTACAAATGATATTATATTGATTATTATAATTTGGCAACATAATTACCTTTATAGGAATGTGTCACATTCCTATTGTGACATAATTACAACAACAGCATAAATCACTAATATTTTAAGTGGATGCCAGAAAATGGATACATAAATACTATCTAAGTAGTTAAATATTAAATATGATAAATATATATTTTTTAAATCTCTCAACTAGAAATTATCTGCATCATTTGAGTACAAAACAACATATAAACTTAATCAGTTTTGCCACTCTGGCAACTTTTTTATCACCAGGGTTTTTTTTTCATTTTTTACAGTTTTTTATTACTTTAGTATAAAAATATGTTATGGTGTAATCTGTCTCCAAACCTCATTCCTTTGGGCAACCCCAGTCTCTTGACTGTAATACTGCACTTCTTGTTGACTCTATTCTTTTTATACATTAGTTTTATATTTTTTTTATATATTATTTTACTGGCAACCCCAGTCTCTTGACTGTAATACTGCACTTCTTGTTGACTCTCTTCTTAACATTATTAATCCAGTTGCTCATAGAGGGCCCTATTTTTCTTACCCCTTCTCTGTTCCCAAGGCAGATGGTAGTCCTTGTCTTCTCATTGACTTTTTATCCATTTGACAAAATAACTTTGCAAACTCCATTTCCCTTCCTCCTTTTGCCTCTGTTTTTGGGAAAGCACCATTTTGATAATTCTCTGTTTGATATATTCATTTAGATTTATGCAATGCTTTTTACTCTATACCCTTACATTCTCTTGCTAGACACATTACCTGTTTTCATGTGTCCCAACACCTTTTCCAATTCACCAGTCTCCCTATGAGCCTTGGGCCCTCCCCAGCTATTCTCCAAGCCACTCTATTAACTGTGCTCTGCTCTTAGAGTGGAAAACCAATTTTTGTGTAACCATATTGATGACGCTCTCATGGTTGATTCCTATAAAAATGTATGTACTCATATTCCTCATGTTTTAAATATTTTATTTGAGGCTGAGTTCAAGGTTAATTTAAAGAAGTCTCAAATCCTGCCCATCCAGTGCATTAACTTTTGTGTCCTTATTATTGATTTTTCTCTCACACTTTATTTGGTGCCTTGATCCATGTGGAATTTTGTGTTGAACATTTTTCACTTTCATAAATATGTTTCTCTTTCCTCACTGAAATTATTATTATTATTAATAATAATTAATAATAATAATCCTCTTTATTTAAAGCATTATCTCAAATAATAATTAATAATAATAATCCTCTTTATTTAAAGCATTATCTCAAATACAATTTTCAACTGACTATGTGGGCCAAACAGTGAAACAGCATATATATATATATATATATGATTACAGATAACAATTAGCAAAAGTAACTAAATTTAAACACATGGCTGAAGAGCCTAGCATAAAACAATATGGTATTATATGGGTAATTGGGTACAATATGTGAAACGTAAGGTAAGAGAGGTGGAGAAAAAATTGTATGACAGCAGGAAAAAGCATTTGCTGGATTCACAGATTTAGGTATATACAGGACAGTGAGGTGTTTGAGATGGAACACAGTTGTGATAAGGTGTGCAGCCATGCAGCCTGTTGGGCTGGCCTTTTGCAGGCATCTCAGGACACCCAAGTTGTCTGTAAATATAATGATCCTGGTCCAGCCTTAGAGACTGCCCATGCTGCAGCCCAAAATTCCACTTGTTACTGATTGCAGTGAACTGGGAGATTATGCGGTGTGCCCAAAGGTCAATGAGGGCAATCTGTAAGGGAGTGGCAACTGCAAACCAGAAGCGGCCTGACTGTGAATGGGACTTGAAGGAGAACCATGAAAAAGTTCTTGAAGGAGGTTCCAAATATGATGGCTAGTTGAGTCCAGCATTGTTATAGCATAGCTAAATTGAAAGGTAAAAGCCACATGTAAGAATCCCTTTCATGTGCAAATATAACTTGGAGGAAACCGAAACATATTTATGAAAGCAAAAGATGTTTGACACAAGATTCCACATAGATAAAGGTACCAAATTAAGCATGAGAGAAAAATCTATATAAGACCACGAAAAATAATGTCCTAGCTGGGCAGGATTTGAGACTTCTTAAAATTTACCTGGAACCATGTCTCTTATAAAATATTTAAAACATGAAGAATATGAGTACATTCATTTTCATAGGAATTAACCATGAGAGTGTCATTGATATGGGTCAAACGAAAAATAGTGTTTCCACTCTAAGCGCAGAGCACAGTTAAGAGAGTGACTTGGAGAATGGCTGAGAAGGGTCCAAAGCCCATAAAGGGATGGGTGAATTGGAAAAAGTATTGGGATATGTGAAAATGGATAATGTGTCTAGCAAGAGGATTTAAGGGTATTTAGTAAAAAGCATTGCATAAATATAAATGAATAGCAAACATAGAATTACCAAAATGGTACTTTTGCAAAACTGAGGCAAAAGGAGGAAGGAAAATGGAGAGTTTGCAAAGTGATTTTCTGTCAAATATGGTTTAAGTCAATGCCAAGATCGGGACTACTGGCCATCTTGGGAACAGAGAAGGGGTAAGAAAGATAGGCCCTCTATGAGCAGCCGGTTCAATAATGTTAGTTGAAAGATGAGAGTCAACAAGAAGTGCAGTATTACAGTCAAGGGACCGGGGTTGCCCAAAGGAATGAGGTTTGGAGACACAAACCTTGGCTCCCTCGGAAAAAATGTGCTGGTAGCACAAATGCTAGTTATGGGTAAGTGCAAAGAGAGTGAACCGAAATGGACATGTTTGGTACAGAATGTAATGGGAGACACTTACATAATGTGCCCATTCATCAAAGTCTGCATCAGAATGATAATCAACATCAGCAGCACCTGTCAATCCTTTGGTTTCAGTAGCCAGACAAACCATTGGTGGATGCAACTGAAAAGGTGGTGGAAGAACCCGGGGACCCAAGAGTGGGCCATCCTTAAAATCCCTGGGCACAGGCAGTTCTGGAAGAGGAGGTGCTGGTATGGGGATGTCCAGTCATGTGCAAATGTTCTGTATAGGTGGAATACACTGGTCTAGGCTGGTGTTACACTAAAACCCAATATTTATCATCTATGCAAAATGTACATTTTAAGGTGGCTAACCTCTTGAAGACTATAGTTAATAATATATAGTATTATCCAGTAAATTATTATAATTTTCGAAATTTTCTTTAGTGGTATAATTTGTTATTTGGGGAGTTGCAACACTGACTTAATTTTCATTAGAAATTATATAGGTCTTAAAATGATGAATTAAAATAAATATAGCATGTATTATAAATGCTTTTATATGTATTTTTATAATCCATTATCATTAATTTTTATAAAAAGAATATGTTTATGTTATTAATATATTATATTTTCTATATATTTGTACTTTGTAAACGTTGTATTACATCTTGTATTTATCCACATCTTCTTACCCATCTTTAAGGATTGTAAAGGCTCAATTTTGTATGTATTGCATTTTGTGCAATAGGCAATACTAATTATTTCACTAATTGCTTCACTATTGTGTTAAAATGCTTAAAAGTCGTTTTTCGTGACCTATTAATTTTGAGGTAATTAATTTCCGTGACCCATACATTTTGAACTAATTAATTACCATGAATTAAATTAATAGAGGTACTCTGAATGAAATTATGTAAGCCATGACTTAATCATTACTTAAAGCCATTTCATTCCATCTTGTCTCCAATATTCTCTGTTTATTTGTAATTAATCCATGTATGTTCACTTCACATTGTTATATCTTCTTTTTTTGTCATAAAGGTTATAAAAAGTCATGGATTTCAAATCCTTCTTGAAGGTGAAGACCATGATAACATAAAGATAATTTAATCTCTCTAAAAATTCCAGATTGGACTCGAGTCTCCAGCACCATGTGAATCACCATCACCAGGACTTGTTGAGTCAGGCAGTGGGCATCGAGAAACTGGAGTCAGTACTCGATTTAATGTTAACAAGGACTGAGACTCTGGTGTCGGGCCTGACCAAGATCCGTAGGAGGGTCACAGAGCCCCACGACAGTCTGGTCACCAGGCTGGCCCAACTACGAAGGATGCAGACCACTTGTGATACACTAAGAAAGACGGTTAGGATAGTCTATCTCACCAAACGACTGCAGAGTGAGTGTTGCTTACAATCCTGTCAAAGGAATTCGTTTCCCTATGACTTCCTAATAAATGTGAATGTTAGTTGTAGAGAAACATAATCAAGCACATATATATATATATATATGTTCAGGTTTATGTTTATGTTTATGTTTTTAATCGATAACTAACCCAGATATTTGGTTATCCTAGGTTTTGCAATGTATATTGTAACTGTTATAAATGGAAATTTATTTTTCAACAAACTCTACAGTTATAATAGGTTGTTTTCTTTTCATGTACACTAGAACTGATTACCTGCATTCACCATTACTTTCTAAGATTCTTAATATTGTCACTTTTAGGCCAGACCAAGGACGCTTCAAAGGCCTCAGCAAGCGTGAATGAACTCGACTATCTCTTTGAAAGTGTCGACTGGCACGGCATCGATGTCCTTGAGGAGAACCGAAGAATCAGTCAGCAGATTAGAGATGATCTTGAGTCGCAGGCTTGGACACTGGTTATGGTACCCTTCGAATCCGCTAATCATCAGACCCAGTTTGGTCTCGGATTACAGGTGGGTTCGATTGTCTTCTAATGGGTAAACAAGAAATATTTTTTCTGTATAAAAGGCAAGGAAATTCTGTAAAATAAAATATATATCTGTAATTATTCCGTTTATTTAATTATTAGCATTAGGATCCGCAAACCTTAGAGTAGATACTATGATTTTTTAATTTAAAATATTTTCTAAGAGAAAGCTTTTTATATTATTAAAATTATGACATTGTTTATTATTTGTCAATTTTTGATAAATAATTATATTTGAAAAGTCTACTACAAATTTCCGTGTATTTCTATTAAAATAATATATACCATCATGCCTTTCACAATTTGTACGTTTCTATGTGAACAACAACGTTTGAAGTAAGACAGAATTAAATCAATTTCAGGAATTTGAAAGCATTGACATTTTTATTTTTTTATTTTCTTGTCTTCCCAGAGTTTATTTTATCAATGTAACTTCCCTTTTGAGTTCGGAGACGAGTATGTGCCTTTTATCGCATATATTATTTCTATTTGGCCTTTCGGTTTTCTTATTTCCGCCATTTATATGATAAATATTCCAAGATGCTTGATATCCATATTTAATTTGATATATAGAATTTAAAAAGTGCATAATGCACAATTAAAAATTTCATAAGAAAAAATAGGAACATCCTCTCTGCAGCAGTACTCTAAATCATATTAAACATTTCTGTCTCAGACTTTGGTCCACTACTGGACTTGGTTTTGCTTATGACAGTCATAGTTAGTATAACCAAGAGTACTGCTGGTAATAGGTAATTCCTCATTTTTCTCAACGGTTACTATGTATATATTTTATCACTTGTCAATTTTCGTTAAATAGGAATAATGTCCATATTAAGCTTCCCCTCCCAAGGGAAGACAACTAACATCTTTAAAAATTATGTTTCTCATGTGTTACTCGATATCCATTATATAGGAATTATTTATAATGTTTCTAAGTTTAATTGTATTTTAATTTTAAATATATATATTCAACATTTTCTTACGTACATACTATTTTTATACCGACACAAATAAATACTTAACTTCATTAAATGTAACTTTCTGAAATAATTATGATATTGCTTTTTCATGAATATTAGAAGCGTGCAAGAATAAAATCTTCTGAGTTTAAATATATATATATTCTTAACTGCTTGCTGTGTAGCATAATGAAATACTGGATTATTATTTGTATGACTAGAAATAACTCACTAAAATAATATAATTTTTCCTGCTTATTTTAGTGAACTTTAGTGGACTTTTAGTAACTTCTTTTGTCAATAATGCTAACTTTTTTTCCCGTTTACGTGTTATCCACCTTTCCTTGTTAGTGAGGGTTTTTTTCTCCATTATAATAACTAATCTGTACATATACCCCGCCATATCAAAGAGCCGCAGTTAAAAATATAAAGCATACATTTTAATTATATATTTCAAAAATTATACAATGATTTAATAAAATACCCATATTTTGTTAGATAAACATACTAAATTTTTATAGTAATTTAAAAATAAAAAGTTAAAAATGATGTTCTTCCGAACATCAAGAATCAATCAACAATATTGATTTTTAAAATGGATATTTTACGTTCTCAAAGAAAGGGAAGGGGGAGACGTTCAATAGGGAATAGCACCTCATTACTGCTATAACGAGCTCAATTCTTCTTGGCAAAGAAAACATAAGATTTGAAGAAGTTCATGTGGTAGATTGGCCCAAACTTCTTGCACTGCTTACCACAATCCATCAAATCGAGATATTCGTCTTGGAAAAACTGTTTTATTCTGCGAGCAGTATGTAGTGGCGCGTTGTCCAGCTCAAAGATTATCCAGGAAGATAAAGAAGTACAACATAGTGTTGCAGAAGGCCTTTGAATCGCTGCGCATGTGCTATAGGTGCTTTCAAAAAAAAAGTTTACAACTGTTATCAGACCAGTGGCGATGTTGCCTGAAGATGCGTTCAGGTGTAACGTTAAGTTAAGGGGTCATGCACAAAGTACGTACGCTCAGGGGGAGCGGGTTGGGTTACCTCAGCGTACAGAGGCGTACTGGGTAGGAGGGGGGATGTGTACAGGAAAGTATATTATACAACTCGTTTTACCATCAGCAAGGGGGATATTGTGCTTTTGGCGATGGCCATCGAGATAAGCTCGCACCTATCTTTCTTTACAAAAAGAATTATTATATTCTGTGCTTTGTAGATTATTACTGCCTATCCTTTTTCAGTATATTTTAGGAAAGAATTCTTGAATATATAATACAGGGTTCATTTCGGTCAGCGAAAAATCGGTGTTTTTCAAAATCATGCCAAAAGTCAGCGAAAACAACGGTTTTTCACAAATAAAGTCAGCGAAATCAGCATGTTTTTCATAAACCAATATTAAACAGTAAAAAAATTGCGCTACGCCCAATTATTAGTATTATTATTTCTTAGGATCATATTCAGCTTTCGTTTGAAGTTATAATTATTTCAACATTCAGACCTTTGAGTAGTACATCATCGGCAATTATCGATGCAACTTTCTCAAAAAATGAATTTGTCCAAGTCATCGGTCGAAACTTTTCCAGAAACTCAATACTATAAACCATACCATGAACTATGACCATATATCATTAGTATGTTTACAGTTGTAACTAAATAAATACAATTCAATTAGTTTTATTAATGTAAATATTTTTATCTACCATACCATGAACTTTGAGCATCTATATATAATTAACATTATCATGTTTACAGTTGTAACTAAATAAATTGTACATATGAATAATATAATCTATACTATAATCACAATTCGTTGCATCTGGTTATTAAAATATTTATAGTCAGTGGAAGCTTCCAAAAAGTCAGCAAAAAGTCAATTTGTGCTTAAATGAGAGTTAGATAAAAGGGACACTTCTTTAATGACTTATCAAAATTCAGTATAGCATTAAAAAGCCTTATATGGGAGAAATCCAAGAGATATTTATAGACAGTGACAGCATGTTTTATAAGCTAAAGTGGGACAAATATATTAAATGTTTCTGCTATAGATATCTTATACTTAACTATAAAGTAATAATTTTCTTTACTTATAATTTTATATCATTTGAGAGTTAAATATTTACATTTTTAAATAAAAAAACAATGTATATTATTCAATTTAAGCTTACTTATTATAATTATTTCTTTATAAAGTCATAATTTTGCTCAACTTTATGATTATATACTTATCAGTCTTAATCCATCTACAAAGTTATATATAGTTTTGGCAGGCTGTTTTGCTCATATTTTGATAATTTGGTCATACATTTTTGTAGGTATATAATAGGAAGAAAAAAAGCTTGTCTTTAGTTATGTATTATAATAATTTAATAGTTAAAATATATGTTAGTATTTTTACTAATTTGAGAATAATGTTTATAATACTAATACTATCTATATAGTAAAGCACATAAGTTATTACTTATAAACATAAACCATATGATTTTCATATATATAGCAAAACATAATATTCAACCTATTATATAATATTCAATATAAACAGACAGTACTTACTATAGTTGGATCAGAATAAAATTTTTGTTTAAAGCTATGAGACAATTATTTAAGCTAAAGGCTTATAAACTAATATAAAGTACTAGTAATAATGATTAAAAAAATTACTATTAAATAAAATTAATCTATTATTATATTTATTTATTAATTATCAATCTTCTCTGCAACAAAGTGAATAAAAAAAGGACAACAACATAAAAGATAAAGGCCAAGAAACAGGCCCTCTAAAGCAAAAAATAATAATAATATCATTTTGATGATATGAAGTACAGTTATTAAAGAAATTAATACAAAAAGGGCACCTAGATTTAGTTGTTACAACATTTACCATTAAATATACATGTAGAGATAAATAAATAACATATGTACACATGTATATAAATATATTATATAGACAAATAAATTGATGACATATTATAAGAACAAAAAATTAAAAAAACTTATGATGGCAATGATTTAAATTGTATTATTTTGACTATTTTAAAGTATTTAGCTTATTGTCTAATAACTGGACATGTATTTATGAGTATTAATGCTTCTGTAAAATTGTTTCATTATCTAAAAATTTTGTTAATTTTTGTTTTCATATTTTTATGAATTTTCCGTTTTATAAATATTTATATACATATATGTTATATATATGTTCTTTATATGTATACATGTTATTTATTCATCTATATCATGAGTATATGCATATTTAACAGTAAACATTGTAACAACTAAAGCTGGGTGCTCTTTTTATATCAATTTCTTTAATAGCTGTAATTTATATCATCAAGATCATATTTTTATCTTTTTGCTTTTGAGGAACTTGTTTCTTGATTCATTTTCACAATACTATTGTTTTTGTTGTGATATTAATTCATTTTTTACAAAATATTGCTATATTATTTAAAATAAATTTATGCATACAATGTAAATAATAATTATTTATTTATATAATCCTAAAAGTGCAAGAAATATTTTTTGTTAATGTAATTTATTTCCAAAGGAATTATATTTTTCCAAATTAATATGTCAATTAATATAACAAAATTACACAATTTTGTAGATTTTAGTTTAACTGCTTAAATATAGAAATGTAACCACTCATATGATAATATTAACAGTAGAGTTTATGAATGCAGTAATTTGGCTTTTATGAGACTTATGAATTATTTGTTGAACACAAATCAACTGATTTGAGAGACTTGTAATTTGGTAAAGCATTTGTCCTTGGTTCTGCAGCTAAAATACTCACTAGTTCATATAAATGCTTCTCATTTTTTAATAATGTTTTAATACCTATTTTTTATGTCTTTTATAAATGAACATTATTTTAAGTAAGAAATTGAATTGATCTCAACTTTAACCCTTGTATTATTCATAGATCATTGCACAGAATGAATAATTTATGAATATACCAAAAATAAATAGTATATTATTATCAATATTTTATTTTCATAGTTTCTTCTTTTTTTTGCTATACACCTATATATACTTATTTAAGAATGAATGTTTTTTTGATATTTCTAAATATATATCCTTGTTATATAATCCTACATAAAATATTTTAGAATTTCAGGTTACTAAAATTTATTGTTTTCATAATTTACTAATACTTACAATATTTATTCTTCTTGACCATGATAGCATAAAAATTGTCTCCAGCATCACAAATTTTTTTCTTTCGTTTTTTAGTTTTTATATTGACATATACCTGTATAATAAGTCATTATTATGATATCACTAACTAACCCATATTAGTGTAAATTGAATTCTGTATTAAGAAGTTACATGTAAATTGATTTATTTTAATCAAATAAAAAGGGTTAATTTTATTAATATTAAGGCACATTACTAAAAAATGTTTAGACAATATATTATACATATTTAGTTTAGTTTATTTATTTTATGAAATGTTAATTTATGAAATAAAAATTGAAAATATAATTAATTATTTTGTAGTAAATGTCTTTATAATTGTACTACAAACTGACAAGTGGGTATTTTCATTTATCTGGTTTTATCGGTAATCACAGAAAGAGCTATCACCAAGATCTATATCAATCCACTGAATTTCCACTAATTTAAACATTAAGACTATACAAAAGATTTACGGTAATTGTTATGAACAGTATATACCTTAATTGTATAACATTATTTAGTATAAGACTCTAGCTTATGGGTATAATATTTGTCTGTGTTTTTAAATCTAACTTATATAACTTATATTTTTCTATTTATTTTTCATTTAGATATCTTACTCTAATAAATGATGGTGTTGTTGTATAAGATATTTACCATGTTGCAAATTTTAAACAATATTTTAGTTCACATATGACAGTAACAGAGTACTTTTTTAGGCAAGTGTGTGGTGCCAGTGGTAAATCTAGACAAGATTACCTCGTTATTTTTCATGAATTTAGTAGCTACTCTACTGTTATGATTTTGGTAGACTTTTTATTAATGCATACATAGGTGTATGCTCATAATAATTGTCATATCAATAAAATTTTGTACAGTTCTTTTGCACCCCCCTGTATTATGAAATCAAAATATAAATTTAATTTTATTATGATTTATTAATACACTATAATTTGTTTTCAAATTCATCAATAATTGTTTTACACATTCAGACAAACAATGCTGATGGCACAGCCACGGCTGAATATGATGTCAGTCTTGATATGGAACAACCAACTACATACATGGCAGAGTTCTTTGAAGAGGTGAGAAAAGCCATTTCACTATAATACATTTAGATACATATTGTCATGCTTTATCTATTTAAAGATTTGAATTTAGAATGATAAAATGTAGCTATAAATACACAATGAAATATATAAATAAAAAGCTGAAATAATTAGGAGTTCAAACGTTGTGTAATAATCATTTAGTGATCATTTTTTGTTTTCTTAGAACATCATGAATAATCGTTCATCTAGTCCAGACCAGCGAAAACGAATTTCCTCTGTAGACTATTTTTCATTGAATTTGTTTTTACATAATAATGATTGACTGTACGATTACATTTAAGCTTTATATTTATGCAGGCGCGGATCCAGGTTTTTGGGTGGGGGACTCGTTTCAGATCAGAGGGGCGTAAAACTACAAAAGGGCCCATCTTTATAGCAGGTGACCGGAACAAAAAGGAGTCAAAATGAATATGTCACTTTTACAAGGCTCTATACATTTACAGAAAGGCGGACGTAATTATTCTTATGTCTAAAATGTTGTAGGATCTGATTGTTTAAAAATTGAAAGACAAGAAAAGTACTAAAGAGTTAAACATTAAATATCCATGTTTTACATCCACGTTACGAAATCAAGTTGTAATGCAATCTTTATGTTACGTATGTATATTTTGGACACCCTGTACAAGAAAAAATATATGTTGTTGAACATTTTTAGCTGTAATAGTATTTAACGTATACATACTAAAGTAAGCACCGCAACAACATTCGTCTGGAGTGACGCAATGCAAACTCGTAAACCAAATGTTCTCGGTTCAGTTTTCCCACGGCTTGTCTATGGATCTTCAGAAATGTAAGATTACTAACTAAACACGCTCCTGAGACATAGTTGATCTCAAATAGGTTCTGACTAATTTTAACTGGCTGTGACAGCGCTCGTTTTCACATGTTGTCAAATGGAATTGTTAACGCTATTTTGTGTTACAAATATGTTTGGGAAGCTATCTTTATCGCAACATTTCAAAGATGTTTAGAGTATTTCGGGTACATTGTCACGAGTCTGCAGCTGCCTATGTCTCACCCAGTCAATATTTAATCCCCAAAGTTGTGATACGAGATTCATCCAATTTTTTGCCGCAACGAAAAAATTAGAAGATGTAATGATATGATGAAGAAAACGGTTCGCCTTTTAAATTGTCTCAGCGTCCCTGGACCACGTACCGAACATAGCAATATGCGGAGACGTCATTTCTTAAAAACAGTTATTAAAGAAGGCAAAAGTGAAATGAAAACTACTGATGTATGTACGCATCAATTCGTTCTATATAGATTACTTACAAATTGAGTAATCGAATGAAGATAGAAAATGTTGATTTAAGGGGGCGTTTTTATTTGTAGCGAGGGTTCGTTTGAACCGGTTGAACGTCCCTGGATCTGCGCCTGATTTAATGTTCCAGAAAAGTGTTCTAAAAATTATATTTATTGACATCAAATATAAATTTCTTATGTTGTTTAAAACTCAGCTGTTTACGATGCAGGTTCCTTGATAGACAAATTAGTCAAAACACGGAATTTTAATGTTATTTTCAATTTTAATATAATGAAATTAAAACTTAGGCTATACTATTTATTTTTAATATTGCGTGATAACACTGTTCACGTTAAACATTTATCACTGCGCAATAATAGTGTCCTTATGTAACCTCGTTATTTGCTGCTATGGCGCCACAGGTGGAAGAGGTGAACACACTGATTGACTTCCTCAATGCTTACCACAAGGACGTCAAATCAAAGTACAATGAAATCCTCTCAGACCCTAATCAGGACGAAAGTGAAGATTCTTCCCTTTTTAATTTATTATACTTTACTTATCAGCAGCAACCGGGGTATAAATTAATTCATACATGTTTTTGTATTTTTAATTGTTTATTATTAATCATTGAAGTATTTATCCGGTAAACAAAATTTTGAAAATTTAATAATTCGTATTATTTATCTTTTAGAATTGATTTAATTTTATCTACCATAATTTAATTTTCATGATCCATATGAATGATTTGAATATTAAACTTCTATTCTAAGTTTAAAAACATGTTTTGGTACAGTTTAGTGAGTGACAGTATTTTGTAACTTAAAAACATTTTATATTCTTAGTTGAATAAGCTGTATATATTGATATCAATTAATTATCTGATTTGTCTTTAAAAAAATTAATCCTACTTACTAAACTTTAAATAGACAAGTTTATTTTGGTTTATTTAGAAATCATATTTATGAAAATAATTTTTCTGTATTATATCTATTTGTAACGGTTATATTTCCCACAAAAAGGTCAACTTCACTATTTTAAGAGCTGTCGCTATTTTTCTACTTAATTTCAGAGAAAAAGAACCAACTTGAAGAACTGATGCACAACATAAAGCAAATGGCAGAAGACATCAGATCAAAACTCAAAAGTAAGAGTGCAAACTTGTTTTTTATAATAAAACCCAATTTTTGTAGCTTTTAAAGGAAGTTTACACTAAACAACTGTTAATTCTGTCAATCTATACAGCTGCATAGCTAGCGGGTTTATGTAGGTATTTATTTGTTTTTGGCGCTTAGTGTATCCATGAAAATCTGTGTGGATTGATGCAAAATAGTAAATCAAAATTATGTGCAACTTCACCGACGGAGTAAGACCAGACATCCATAAGGCAGAGCAAAATATCGTGACTCCAGAAGAAAACAACTACAATAAGCTGTTTAAATTGGATAATAGCTATAGCTTTTCTGTTTACATAGTTACAGGACGTACATTTTTAACCTTTAAAATTGATATAAAATTATTACTCCTTAAAGAAATACATTCGTCCCACTTTTACATATAAAACAGTCGGTAAATAGTTTTGGATTTTCCCGTCTGGCGGTGATCGACGCCTGCATGCTGAAATTTGATAGTCATCAAACCGTTTCACTTCTATGTAACTCTCATTTCTATGAATGTATCTCTATAAAATGCACGTTTCTGTTCCTCAGATATGGAGTTAAACATCCAGAAGTGTGAAGCAATCACCAACACAGGAGCAGATCTTCGAATTCGCAAGATGCAGGTTTGTACATCTAAGTCCTACATTGGTCATGCTATATCCACAATCTCTCACTTGTTTCTGCCCCTCTCCACCATACAGTTTGCAACACTCTCCAAGAAGTTTGTTTCAGTGATGACTGAGTACAACGCTGGACAGTTGGACTACAGAGATCGCTGCAAAGCCAAGATCCAGCGACAATTAGAGATTGGTGAGTCACCCTTTAGACGTTCCCCTCTCTCTGTCTGGTTTGGACGTAGGCAGGCCATGTTAGTTAGGCCTTTAGACGTTCCCCTCTCTCTGTCTGGTGTGAACGTAGGCAGGCCATGTTAGTTAGGCCTTTAGACGTTCCCCTCTCTCTGTCTGGTGTGAACGTAGTCAGGCCATGTTAGTTAGGCCTTTAGACGTTCCCCTCTCTCTGTCTGGTGTGAACGTAGGCAGGCCATGTTAGTTAGG
>JAYRBW010081395.1:0-23504 GCA_036023295.1 Invenusta paracnida | reverse complement strand
ATTGTATGAATATATATATTTGTTCTTAAAATTAATTTAATCAAAATATTTAATACTACTTTTTACCTTCTCATTTATATAAAATTTATAAAAATAAAACGATTTTTTATATACCACGATTTAAAGCGCGATGTATATGAAATCGATAAGAGTGAACACTCTTTGTATAATCATTACTCTATGGTTTAGACGATATACAACGTTACACCACTGGAGTTATTGGTGACTTTATTTTGATAATTTTTGATGTTATGGATAACATTAAATATAGTAATCCCCAATTTAATTACTTTAATTCCCTGTTGCTTATACACAATTATTTTCCTTTGTTTATAACTTTATTACGAAGGTTTGCTTAGTGCAAAAGCTGACCGTCAGAAATGTATTCTTTTTAATTGCTGATGTACCCATTGAATCAAACTGGTTTGAAGTACTTTTATCTGAATCAGCGGTGCAATTTAAGAAAAGTCATAATTATACACTCTTAGAAGCTACATACCTCATATTATTAGCAATGCATTAGCCTCTGGATCTTGAGATTTCGCGATGACAGGTATATTATGATTTCTGTTTGACAACTGACATCCTTGATTGGATATTGATCAATTAATAAATAGTAGTTTTTCACACTTTCTATTGTTAGTATGTAACTTAGTCGAGCTATACTACACAATGTCTGTCTAATTAACTGAACAAGTCGCGAATGTTGCAACTCTGTGCGGCTGTCCTTCCAGCTCTGAGAGAATTGAATTGTCTTCTAAAGTTTCTCATCGTCATTCATATACCATGTGTGTGTACAAGTTACTCCCACCGACTATATCGAGATAATTTAATTTGAATATCTTCATTAACATCTTTATTTATTTATTGATTATCTTGCCTAGCATCCGCTTTAATTTAGTCGCTCTAAATAGTATGCCAGTATGCATAATTACTAAAAATATAATAGACAGTCGCTTTGAAAATGTTCTGCAATTTGTCTGATTCTAGATTGTTTCATTTTTCCAATTTATTTCCGCTTGATGCATTTATTTAAAAAGCAACGGTTTACTTTTTAATTAATTGTTAAAAATTACTGAAATTCTCTATGTTGACTATGTGTCTGGGTATTTTTTTTAGATAAAAGGTAGAAAGTTAGCGGATTATATAGTTAAGTCTTTTTGAATTGTTTCGATTTATTTACATTCTAAATGACAGCACAGACAATTATGTTTTACTAAAGAAAATACTAAGTGCCCTTTTTTAAATAAATCAAAGCGAGAAATTGTGCTGCTATTCCGTTGTAAATGGCAAAAACTAAACAAAATTAGTGTAATATTTGATAAGATAATGTTTTCTAATCATAAAATAATGCATGTTTAGAATTAAAACTTGTTAACATAAAAGCTGATGTTCACAAGTAAAACATATTCAACATAAGATGTACCACATGTAATAATTCTATCCATTGCCCGTATCTAACAAAGCCTGTTTCTATGGTTTCAGGTAGTAAAGCTGAAGCAAGTGGAGCACACATTGAACGAGAAGAGGATTCTTCAAGCCATCACTTTCCCCTTTCTGGTCAGACTCGAATACCACTTCAAGGTTTGTTCGATTGTTTTCATAAAGACGCTTATATCACGCTTTAATTATCGCAAAAGCTTCTTTGACAGAATAAGATGAGTCAACCAATCAGAAGCCAGTATTTACGTCAGACCAAAAACCCGACTCCATAGCCGAAACAGCTAAAAGAAATCAGTTTTAACCTGATCATATCTATAGATTTAAGTTTGACATCTTTTAAAGATCTGTCTTCTGTATTTTTATTATATATGGATAACTGTATCTGATTCAAACAACACACTGGTGATCTTCTATTTTTTAAATATCGTCATTCCGTCAGTGGGATTCCCTGTTGTGTGCTACAATTACAGGAGCCACTATTATAATAATTAATACTGCAGAAGTAGAGCAGATGCTGTCAATACGAATAAGAACTCTAAGATAATTAAGTTTCCAAAGAGGTAAACGGAATGACCCGCTTAGTTATTAGAAATTTTTATGGATCCATATAATTTTGTTGTTTAAATACTGGCTTTTGATCTGATGACTGTTCTCACAGCATCAGTCACAGTTTTAACAGTTAGAACATGCTGCGTTGTCTCTATTCTACTTATATCTCTGTAAAGTAATATCATGTGTTAAAATTCTATAATCGAAGGCCAACAATGATCACTCATGCTAACAAAGTTGTACCCTTTTTAACACGGGACGTTTAGGATTACGTTTGGTTCCAGAATTTATAAATTCTGGCATTATGCGTTCACAACAGCCTGTTTCTTAACTGTGAAAATAAACTCTGCTAACACGATTTATATTTATTGAGTCACATTTTATAGTATATGAAGGATATTCTGAATTGTTACGTTTATATATTATATCTTTAATATGAGTAATAACTATTCTGTTCGTACTAAATTATCATTTAAATGTGCTTCAATGCTTTTAATATTTTCAATACTACAATTCTTGTTTTAAAGTCTAAAAATTAGTATCACAAGGTTTTATAGCGTCATCTATTCAACAGATATGTACTAATTTACCCCAATTTAATTGTATTTTTCCACCTTTGCAGGGTGTTAATTATTATAATTCACGTGTATTCTCCAATGTTAATCTCGCTTGCACTCGCGATTTATTAATTAAGCATATTGTAAGGCATTCTTCTTCTTTAAACTTGAAGCAAGAATTGATATTGATGTTGTTTTTCAAGGGTTTCGCAAAATAGAAATAAAGAAATAAAACAGTTTTCGCTAGTTAGTTGAATTCAATTTAATGTCCCTTTAATTCCCAGTATATCTAGAAGCAACTTACGTTTCTTTTATTTCTTAGAATTTTCTTGTCTTTCTTCCATTATTCTTTGGTTAAAATTTTAAATATCTTATAAACTTTAAAAGTTATTTGTAGAAATTCTTTCTAAATAATGTTCATGTTTTTTTCTCATACTTTTAGTCAAATGTTTGTTTTTATAAATTGAAATAGTAACATTAAAAGTTAATTAAAGAGAGTCTATATTTTTTCTTCCTTTATGTAAACTGATTATAACTCAGAATTGCGTTTAAATGTAGATCAGCAAAAAGTGTTGAAAATGGGAAAATAAACCTTTTTTTATTTTGTAGTAAATTACAGGAAGATTTTGGTGTAGTTATCTGGAAACAATGTATCTTACATACTATAGATAAACTGTCAAGGCGGCTTCGTGTTAATTAGAATAAATACATTGTTGCCATGCAACTAAACAATATCACAAAGAGAAGGAATTTAGCCATTGTCTCCTTTTCTTTTGGAATTTTGCCTAGAGTTTATTGTTTCACGTTGTCTTGAAATATTAATTATGTCACGATATGTTTTGTTCTTTCTCTCCGCAGCTTGGGTTTAATAGTTCCCGTAACATACTCATTAAAATAATTATCATTATCTTAAAAATACTACTAATAATAGATGTATTGGCAAGTATTCTGCTTGATATCCACACGTTTTACAAGTATCGCTGAAGTATTCAATTATCGAATGAGTTATGACTTTATATATCTTTAAATACAAAATAATGCCTACCAGTTAATACTTAGCTATAAGGTTCATTTAGAGTATTAGGTACATATCACAGAAATAGTAATCGTTTATTGACTCATCCATTAATAAATCTGTTGTCATGCATTTAAAATTTTTGAATATTGATTAAATGTCAATTATGTCAATACAAATATGAATCTAGTAGCTGATGATAATATATTTGTATATATTTTCGATCAAATTTGTATTTTTAATCAATAAAACTAGCAAACTACTAATGGAATGATATATTCAATCATATAGAAATCTTATATTATTAACATATAAGTACATCGAATTTAGCAAAAATCAATATTTTTACTCAGTGGCAAACACCAATCATCAATGAATTTTTACTCTATCTTTTTTATACTTTAAATCTCAAAGCAGCAGCTGTATCTGCTCAGCGTAACTGATATTGGAATAAATGTCCATAGACAATGTACGACCTGGAAGTATTGTTTTCTTAAAAGCCCTTTTGACTTATTAAATCCATCTAACTTTGTTTTAACCCACGCAGATCAAAGAAATGTCATAAACATCCTTATTTGTATATTGTATTAATAATTCGTCTATAATATCTCCTATAACCTAGAAAATATAAATATAAAATAAAATCCTAAAGATTGGTCTCGTCAGCATTTCAATGTGATTCCTGATTATTAGGTCGGTCTTTGTGATTCTATTCTATGCAATAAAGTGCAGCTTTTAAAGACTCGATTCTGAACTGTTTTATTACAAAACTCTCAAAGGCGTACCTTTCTAGCTTTTTATCTATAACTTGTGTGTGTAATTGTTTTTCAGGATAATACTAATCTCTACATGGTCTTGGAATTTGTGAATGGCGGTGAGATGTTTTCTCATCTGAGAAGGATCGGCCGGTTTAGGTAAGATCTCGAAAGTTCAAGTATATTTTTAACAAATATAATTTATTTTTTTAGACATTTTGTATTCTTATTAAATCTGTTATTGTCATTTTGACATTTTATATAACAATGTTATTTTAAAAGTTCAACATAAGGGTAAAAGCCAGCTTTTTTAATGATTATATCGCATTTTATATTTTATGTAACACGCAGTATATACATGTATACATGGCCAGCATTTACAATATTTACTTTTCTTTATAATCTGATATGTAGCGACATTTTTACATGAAATATTTAATGTTACTTGACACTAAAGCTTATGGTTATTTTATGGCTACTGCAATTTTGGAAATGGGATTTAATTATGACAACTATACATTAGTTATAATTCTAATTCTATGTACTCATTTATGAAGCGGAGTATTTTTTTTTAAATACGCAGTTATTTCTACTCAGGTATCTAACCGCTATGAGATATTAGTAACTGATATCGTATCATTAATTATATCTAGGATTAAGATTTCTATGTCCCAACTCTCACTCAAGAAATATAACTAATGATGTAATTCTAGGTATGCCTAAGTATTAAAATTCAACACAGACAACATTTAGGAACGCATAAATATTATTGTATTTAGTCATTAGATTACAATAATCCCTTGTCTAGCAATATCATTATTTTAGTCCCTGCAAATTATTTAGCTAGAAATTTTAATACCTGTTGTTCCAACTTGCATTCAAAATAATCAAACATTTCACCTCCGATTCATTCACCTTTTCAACGCCTTAGCCCTCCAACGAATATCTATTTATTCTTTTCTATTCCCCGGCACATATAATTTCTGATTACTCCCACAAAAATCAGAATTCTTTACCAGGGAAAGATACAAATTGAAAGCTTTTCATCATGTCATATCACTAATCGTTTCATACGAAATAAATGGCATATCATGATAATGCCTGCATGAACCTATGACCACTTGCATATATACATATGTTGGAACAAGGCATGAAGTAACATATATCTATCTAACTGATTTCTTCGATTATTATTTATGTCCAATTCGCAGTTTAAATCCATCTCCTGTGTAACCCAATACGTTCATAGTAGCACAAATATAAAAATATGCTAAATGATTTGAAATTTGAGCACTAGTTATTATCGATATAATACAAAATTTGTGCTTAACTCACGAGTACACACAATTTATTGTCCCAATATACCCTTGATTGTCCTCAAAATCACGAGCAGCTAATTTGTAATTTCAATTTCTTTCTTCTCAATTTCAGATCTTTACATAATCTTTTCTCACTTCTAACTTTTTCAAATAATTTTCTCTTTATTTGCAGTAAAATAATAACAATGTTAATCATTCATTCTTTAGAAATATATAGAAAAGTTTAAATTTATGTTTCCATGTTATTATATTTCAATTAGCTGTTACAGCTGCCATTCTGTTTGGTAGCATCAATTATTTCCAGGCATTTCGCCTATGTTTAGCCGCTATTTGAAGGAAGCTCCTTAGATTCCGGTATATGATTCACCCCTATTCCTGACATAAAAGTACAACCTTCTCGATTTGTGAGGAATCACTGTTGCTTAATTAGGCACCGAACAAACTTAAGGAGGAGGTACACAAGCTACGGAGCGGTGGGGAATTTTTATGGTCTCCTGGGAAAGAAGGTCGATGAATTTTAGTTCGCGCACACGACAGCCGCATCTTCTGAACAGGCTTCCACTCATGAGTCAGCTGTATACATGAAGTTATAGATCCTCTTCACTGATTTAATTGGGCCGCAGCAATTGTCGGCAGATTTAGTCATGGTGACCTTTTTGTTGGTTGTCAGAAATGTCATCACTCATAGACGTTGTCGTTTGGGGAAACACTCCTTGGGGATTTCTGTGGACTTTTGCCCGTTGTAACTGCACCGAAGGGCTAACCTGCATTTCATGGCTATATTTGTAGACCTTCTAGACATATTGAAGGGGTCAAAAAACGGAGGAGGTATATTTTTGTACAGCTTTGTGTCTACTTTCTAAAATGTTACGGCCAAATTTTCCCAAATGTACACTAAATTCCGACTTTAATGTTTGTATTTATAAACTTTGGAGAGCAATATAACATATTTATTTATGTATTTAAACCAAATGTTTGATCTCTCGATTATACCAGTATTTGCGCATTAGTATTCCTATATTTTATTTTGTTTCTACAGCTTTTATCTTCAAAGGAACCAATTAATGTGTAGATATATATAAGTATATGAATCATAAATTGGTCCACATGTGCGTGCAATAATATTGATCCAATATTGTCCGTTGTCATTGACTACCAAATCAGTGAGGACCATACCCGGTTCTATGCCTCTCAAGTCGCCCTGGCCTTTGAGTATTTGCATAACCTTGACCTGATTTATCGGGATCTAAAGCCGGAAAATATATTGATCGCACCCGATGGCTATATAGTTGTGAGTTGTCAAAAGCATCACCGCCCTGCTGCCCTGCCCCACCTCTGTCCACGTTGCCCTGTCAACCAAATAATCGATATTACGCGCATAACAATCCTTGCTGCAAATCACGCCTGCATAATATTCACCTCCTTCTATATAACATATTATATGGTCTTGTCAAATATTAATAATCAATAAATTGCCTGATAACCTGCACATTAGGAGCACAATAATTCTTTAAAAATTCGTTATCTACAGCCGGATACTTATTGTGATGAGTAATGTGGTTGTATGTCCCATTGGAGGAGAAAGGAGACTTATTAAGGCTATCAAGTAATGTATAGTCCGCATCATCAGTTTATAAATGTTGCCTAAAAGGCAGTTATCACTTAAAATAAACGTCATTGCTAAAAATTCGTAAATTTCAATTATTTTAGCGTTTATATTGAATTTAGCATTATTTCATGCATTATATCATATTATTACATTTAGTCTACACATATGAATATGGTAATTAGGATAGTTATACCTTAACATAAACATGCATGCTAAAATGTATAGGCACGTACATTCGCTGATTAAGATGGAGTCATTTTAATGTTGTAAGCGTCCCGCCCTATTGTAGCTTATCAAATTATTCGATGTATACATATATATATATAGTCATATAGGGATGTGTCAAAATATAGGTTTTTTACTTAAAACGAAAATTTTTGTCTGTTGTATACGTAAAAGCAGCACTATGATGTAATTAATCCTTTTGTAATAATAAGTGATTTCCAAATTTCGCTCATTTCAAGTTCACGCATGTGTGTTCATACCTGTGTGCATATGTACTGTGTGATCTTATTTTATATGTAACAAAATCTGAACTTATAAATTAAGACAAGTATATCCTTGGCAGTCTGTCTAGTATATACTTCACCTGACTATTTATGAATGTGCTTTACAAGGCTTTTCATAAGATCAAGGTGATCCGTTTATGTATAACACACATGCACACACATTTTAATGACATTCCATGTCGAAATTCCAAAGTGAATTTGCTGAAACTGCGTTTTATGCCATGCCGCATGACTTATAAGCATATACATATATAGTATATGCATGCCAACGGAATAAATTATACTCGTTTAGCTCGGGCTGTGTTAGGAAATATGTTAGCACAACCTAGAAAAATAAATAATATCACTCACTTTCGAAGTGCAGGGTATAGCTTCATATACTTTTAAACCTGCAGTATAAATAACATACGCGACCTTGCTAGATTTATCATCTTAGCTATAATATACCTACCTATATAGTGACGACATGCGCGCTAAATATATTTACCTTTCTTTTTCTAAAGATAAATCGCCTCACCAAATAAAGTATAGGGTCGGCGGAATATCACAAAGTGATCAGAAAAAAACGAACGATTTTACAGCCTTAACAAGTCTCCTTTCGGTTTCGCAAGTTTATTTTGAAATGTATTTGGTGGTAACAAACATTAAAGAATGACAGCCCTCCCTCCCCTCCCCTCCACCCTCCTTTCCCACTCTCCCTATATCGAATCCCTTTTTGCTACATTTTCTGGTTTTTACTCAATTCACACTCAAGTGTTGCTTTGCTGGCATGCTAACAAGGATCACGTGAAAATAATATTCTGACTCTCTTTTTGTGCCCTGTCAACATTTTTTGTTTGTGGTGCAACTAATTATGAATTTGTCTTGAATTCTTTTCACAAGTTTTAAATAAAATAAAATAGAAATAGTGTGCTAAAATAAACAAGTGTGCTAATCAATGTACATTTTACTAATTTGTTATCTAAGTAGAGTGTTCTCGAATTTTTCGCCTATGTAAATTTTTCTTTTTTTCTCATTTTCTCTTTTTTCTTACATTCGTTTATATTATTCTTGGTGATTTAATATTTTTACTTTTTACCTCTACTGCGTGTCATTAGTTTCGATTTTTATCTTTATTAGATTTGTTCTTTGTTCTTTGCTCTTTTATTTAATTAATACACCAGTGTAGCAGTACATCGCTACAAACTTTCATAGTGTCACTTATTGTAGCACCATAATAAATACGAGTGTTTGTGCCTTAAAGATAAGACGGGCTTAAAATGTTTTCTTGATTTTCAAAGAGAAGTTCACATTGAAACTTTAGAGAAACAGGGTGAGAACAGTTGACTGTGAACTTTATGTTCCCGAAGGGTCCAAAATTGTTGCGAATAAAAAGGTCATCGCTACACAACTTCTGTTTCGACTAACACACATTTCTTTTGCTCGTGTAAGGACTTCCATAATAGTCTTCCCATGCAGCATAAGGCTGTCCGCTCAAAGGTTGCTACTATCTTGTCACAGAGAGTGGCGGGCCTGTTTGTGTGTGTTATATGCAAATAAGTGAATTCCATATGAACCTTGTGGTCAGTTTGACTTTACATTAGTGCAACATGGTAAGAAAGATAACAGGTCTTTCTAGCTTCTACCTACACTTACCTGAACCTCCCTCCCCATTATAATACCATATTATACTGATCGAAATAGGACCACCTTTTCTGTATGTAATACATATAATATATGTATATATATATCCTCCAATCCAGCTGATATTTGATATACAATCCGCCGCCTTTTACCTGTATAACAATATTATTAATACCAAAGTGTCGTCCAACTTATTTCTATAATGAAAAATCGATATTTTCCGTGCTAATACATCTATCCATGTTCTACCATTCATGTATTTATATTAAATGCAGCCTTTCACTGCCTATTCTCTACGTCTTAAGCCCTTCCCTTCCTATCCACGCTTGCATTAAACCGTATAACCATCACTTTTCTCCTCCCCCTCTGCCCGAATCCTTCTCCCCCTGGCTCGCTCTCCATTTCCTCCCCACTTCTGTGTGTCTGTCCGTCCACCTTTGACCTCACACACACCGTCATACTTCGTCCACCTAACTACTATACTACCTCTACGCGACAAACAGTGAGCCCCACTCCAGGTTCTATGCGGCCCAAATAGTCTTAGCTTTCGAATACCTTCACTCCCTTGACCTAATTTATCGTGATTTGAAGCCCGAAAATTTACTAATTGACTCCCAAGGCTACATCAAGGTAAGTTCACTCGTTGGAAAAGAACCTCGTTGAATATCCTGGTCAAATCTATAACTTGGCTTCTATGTTATACGGTATATGTCCCAAACGTTTCTGCCACATAGAAATCAACGGAAAGTTATGAGAAGAAAATGTATTTAAAATAGGGTATAACTATACCAATAAGCGGTAACTAAGACTCAACCGATGACCTTGACATTTTAGATTCATCTAGAGACTATCATGGGTTATCGTGACAGTTTCGTCGTATTCTCATGTTTCTTTCTTAACAACAAGGTCATTTAAGGTCAAATATTGACATTAAAAATCAATAATATTTGACCTTAAAGGACTTCGTTGCTATGGTAGATACGGCAAAACGGCCACAACGATACTCACAACCTTACTATAAGGGATTACAAAGTTTCAAGGTCGGTTACTCAGCTACTTGAAATATATACTTTTAAATACGTGTAAAGCTTTCGTTCATTTCTTTGTCGTAGGAAATGTTTGGGCGCATATACTGTAATTCTGTTTCCTTCGTAACTGTGCCCTTCTAACCCAAAACCCAATTTTTACGAAACGAAAAGCCTGTTTTGTATAATCAACTCTATAGTTACTGCTTTGTTAGGAGCTACAAAACCTACGTTGTCTATATAGGCTATGTTTTTTCTTCTGATCCAAATTCACAGAAATCTTACTACTAAGTTACTCTACTAGGTAACGCGCCGTGCCTCTCAATAAAAGTATACAATGTTCCCCATAAAACGTTACCATAATTTGTTGTTTCTGTTTTAAGAACTAAATTAAGTGAAGCGAATTAATTAAACCACGCCTTATAACCAAAAAAGAAACAATAATATTTTGACATGGTGTTGACGTTCTTTCGATATATAGCAAACATGAGTTACGTTGTATCCTTAAAGTTCCACTGACAGTGAGGATGTATAAGGGTAAGCCATTGTTGGCAGTAATAACTATCTCAAATGTTTTCTCTGGTAGATTAATATATAAAACTTGTCAGTTAATTCTCTCTCTCTCCTCGTCCTTTATTCGAGTTTCCAAAACATTTTTAACGAACTTGCGTTTGGATTTCTGTGAATTTGGTAACTACAATATGTTTATCAATCTGTTTGTTTGTCTGTAGCTATATACGTGCACATATGAATATGACGGTTAAGAAATATTTCATGCTTCAAAAATCAATCCACGTCTATACACTTGATTTGTAGCTTATATTGTATCAACTAGATTTTGCACTTTTAATCAAAAGTTCTCTGAGAAACAATTTTTCAACCATGCTCTGGGGTGTTATCATTCATATTTCCCCGAATAATATACATGCAAAATGACAGCTAGGCAAGGAATGTTTGGATTATTTCTTGTGAAAAAACACAACTTTTTGACAGATTTTAGGAAATGTTTTTTTGCTTTTTTGTTGTATGCCAATATACATATATATATGCAAAACTTGAGGGCTGTTATGACAGTACATTAAATACCCTCATTTTTTTCATCTTACACAAAGCACAAGAAATTGCACGAGAAGGATAGTTTAAAGGTTGCTGGGTAAGTTTGAAGGATAAGGATGTAACGCTTTATAGTGAAATTGATGGAAGCGGAGAGGCACATCCAAAGGCATTGTGGGAACAAGAGTCTTTGGAGCCTATATATAGGTACACATAGAGCTCTATTCTTTGCTGTGTACGCAAGGACACGACGAAATTATGACAAAAATATTCTCAGCATCAGAATATTGAGATGGGAGCGAAACTTACCTAGTGGAACAAAAGCTTTCACAGTGATACAAATATACATATGTATGTGTGAAGTTAAGTCAGCTTGTGCCAGCAGCAAGGGGAACAAGTTAGAAATGTTCTGTATCCACCTCGTCAATAATGTAGGGAAGGAAGGAAGGAAGGAAAGAAAGAGGATTACAGGGATTTCTCTTCAAGTGGAGGCACCACACATAACGTGTTGGAACACTTACCTTATAGGAACCCAGATTAGACCGTAGGGTTAGTTGCATGGTGTACATGAACCTCAGGACTTACTTAGCCATTAAACTATAGTGTACAACCTATGTATACTACGAACAAAAGCAGCGAGGCCTCATTGTGTCAGGATTGAACAACGTCATCTGTGTATTTTGAGAGGAAACGAAAGGCTTCTTCTATGTCAGCCAAGGTCTCGCGTCTTCTTCCTCTTTTGCTGTTTCCGGGGAGCGATTTGTCCTCGGTTCTCTCCTGAAACACCTCACCTACAAGAAGGATCGTTAGTTGTCAGTTAGAAGGCGGTAGATATCTTCGTCACCTTCTCTACCCTACTCTAAATCCTGCGACATTCACAGAGAATAAGCCTACAGCTATGTCTTGCATATCTGTAATTCCTTCTCACATCTTCAAAAAAAGATAGGAGACGAATACAGTCGTATCCTTTCTCATGCCAACTGATCTGTTCTATTCTATTTCTATGAGAACATGTAAGCGAAAAGCAAGGCAAATGACGAGATGAGATGATAGGAAAGAATAAAAGAACAGGAGTACGTATTGAATGCGTTCTGGGAAATTGCCAGTTGACTAAGACAGTCTCTCCTTTCTCCTCTTACCTACAGCTGTCTTTCATTCCTTTCTTCACCTCCATCGTCTCCGTTGCCGTCGTCTCTTTCTTACCTTGACACCGACCTTCCTAGCCGTGTCTCTCCTTAAGTCCCCTCTTCCTCACCTGACCAGGCAAGCTGCAAGCTTAAGTCCCTCCCTTCCCTTTGCTGTATGGATCGATGGTCACACGAATGGCAGTTTTCTCCTGCTGCTAGCTGACATTCTATTTCCATCGTTCTCTCCTTCCTGCCTTCCTTCAACTCTTCTCTATAGCCTTCTATGTACCAGCTGTGACAGATCTTTCTCACTCACCCCTTACCTCTCTCTCTCTTTCCTCACCTTTCGATGTAGCTATAACTATACACCGGTAGCCACCTGTTTTTAATATGCTCGCGTCCGATCCATCCTTCCCACCCCTTCTCTTGTCTCCCTTCGACCAATCTTGATACCTGCTGGCTTCGTCATTATCAACATCGTCTTATCCTTCCGGAGACCTTGGCAAACCTAGGAAGACCTAGGAACTGAAGAGATAGCTTTTATCAGCCCGGATATCGACGATTTCACGTTATCGTTCACCCTGATTCTAAGTGAAATATCACCTCTAACACTCCAGCTACACCAGAAGACTTACGCTTTTCGCATGTAGCTGCCTCAGTAATAGTTAAAAACTACCCGTATGCCCACACGGGGTCATGCCTCTCTCTGAATTTAGATAAAGTATATTTTTATCTCCATGTAAATGAACGATTAGCAATCGTGCAAAATTTAACTCGAAATTGTTGACGGTTTTTATACTTCACTGTTTAATTATATACTCGTATAATATGTTAGGCCTATTGTACCCGATGCATGGTTGGAAAATTAATGGTTTATCTTGATTTGACTTCATTTCATGGGAATGATTTGGTATATATATTAATTATTCACCACTGGGTGTTAGTTGCATATTTTCTCGACAATAGCATATTACCTCAATGTATGTACCACGCAGTTATTAACTCTTATTGTTATGAGTAAATTTGTTATTAATCAGTCATTTTATCATTTATTAAATTGGTATAATAATATATAAACATGCACGAAGTAACATTCTATTTGCATGTCAATTTCAATATAGCTAGTTTGGTCGTTTCCTATCTTTCGTTTTAATTTGTTCCCGGACTTTTTTTATTTATCGTGTAATTTAATTTCTACTCTAATTATTAAATAGTAAAGATTTTACCTTTTGTCAGTAATATAATTTGTGTTCGTAAAATCGACAAGTATTTCTACAAAATAATATTGTAAAATTCTTTTTAGTACATATCTGTTATGCGTAGGTATATTTCTGTAAAAAGTAATTCGAGTATGCCTGTTTTTATTTCTTCAAACTCATATTTCTGAACGGCAGCGTTTTAGTCTGCTGTACTATAAAATTAATAACTAAATACGCTAGAAAAAAATCGACTTTTCGTCTGGGAATGTCTAGACAGGTCTTAAATTTCCGATGTCTCGTAATTATTACATAAACTTTATCATGTATTATTCTTGTCAAAATACTTTGCATAACTTTAACAACAACATACTTAGTTTCGATTAGTACACTAATGAATGGAGATAATTAATTTCTCTAGTATTTATATTAAAATAGTTTTATAATATCGAAATATTCTTAAGGTAAAATAAAATAATATACAATTTAATACAACAACAAAAAAATCAGTTTGAAAATAGTTTTAATTTCCCTTTTATCTATTAAATTATGAAATGAAACTTTTCAAACTTCGTAGTATATGAACTTAACAGGTAGCCATGATATAATATGTTCCTCTCAACCAATCACCATTGTCTCTTCAAGGTGACAGATTTTGGCTTCGCAAAGCGTGTCAAAGGCCGGACATGGACGCTCTGTGGAACCCCGGAATACCTCGCTCCAGAGATTATTCTCAGCAAGGTACGTTATATTACTATACTTACAGGACAACTTTAGAAGTTTATTGATTTATCGATCGTAACAGGACTACATGTTGAGAGCACAGAATAATAATACACAGAGCCAAAACTGTTCTGTTAGGTAATTGTTTGGAGATTACCCGTTGAAGCTTTATTTTAGAATTGCATTTAGGTATTGAAATGGTACCTAATATCGATAGAAATCCCTACTTCTAAAAAGTTGAAACTCTGTTTATTCATTATTCTTTGGTTAAAAGCGGTGTAATGTACAATTTCCTATAAACCACCAATATACTAAAATTTTCCTTCTTTACTCGATACATTAAAACCAATATTATATTTTAATTAATGTTAAAATAATCTTATGAAATTACACGATATTTCGGTATAAGGCTAAATTAGAAATATTTTAACTATATATTTAAGGTTGTCATGAGTTTCAAAATCAATAAAATAATGTCTTAAGCATACATATGTATATGTGCTATCTAATAATAGTAATTATCCTATATTATACTACAGTACCATAGGAACTGTACCAATGGTACCATAAGTACCATTGTCCCTTTGAAGAAATAAGGTATATGGGTTAAGCTAAAGAAATTTGGAGATTATACTTTTTTATTTGGCTTGGATATAAAACTTGCATAATTGGTGGTTACTTAAACTTTGATTCCTTCAATGCGTATATGTGTGTATATACAACCTTATGAAACGAACCCATTTTACGACAGTTTTTACAACATTTTACAACTGACATAGCATTTGTTTTTGGTAGAAAATGAAATAGATGCACGCCCGCATATATAGAGAGTGGTTCACAGTCTTTGTATGTCAGGAAATAAGAATTCCTGGAGAACAAGAAATTGTTTAAACTCCAAAGCACCTTTAAAGACTTTAGAAGTGATTCATTGGTATTTATCGCGCTTTGCAGGTTCTCCTTCAAGTTAGAGGCAGAGTTCTCTCTTTCAAAACGCCACAAAAATATGACTTTAGGCAGTCATGTTTTTTACGTTTCATAAACCGGTTTGATTTTTTTTAATTGTCTGTCGCATTTTCAGTCCGCTAATATATATATATACCTAATAATGTATATCGGTTTTTGTACGTGGATTGAATGAAAGCTCGAATGAAAAAAACTGACAATTAAATTCGCGATATTTTCCATTCTACGTATATTATGTTGGACATATATCTACAATCTTTAAACACTTGTCCAGAAAGTGGAGCACACAACTGCCTTTTGTACGATAATGTGTTTTGTCATTTATATAGGATTTGTCTGTCTGTCTTTCTTTATCTTCGATGTAGACGTGTAACTGATTATTCTGTTGTTACAAGTAATGCCGAGATATAGTAGTTGTAGTTAGTGTAGTAGTTTTACAACAGAGTCTAAATATATACCAAGAGATAGTAACATAATTCTTAATGGAGTTAATGACCGCAATTGGGTAAATATTTATTTCTATAAATAGTAAAAATAACAATTTGTTCATAATAACGTTCGTATTATTCTTTAAGTAACAAGACTAGTGTAATGACCACAAATTTGTGGAATTATTTGTTGAAGTTAATTAGGCATAGTTATAAACAAACTGAAATTTGATTCTAAAATGTAAAACTATTGTTTGAAATACAGAGGAGGCCTTTTATTTGGCAGAAAAATTATCAATAAATCAATAATAGGAAGTATTTTCTTGGCAGACGCTAACCTATTGCGCGTTTTTGTGAAAACTAAATTTGGTTTCATTTTCGAACGTAGTGAATGCATATGTATCTAATAATAGCAACAATAACTTCAATATGTGCCTTTAGAGTACGTTGGCATTCGTGGCTGGGCGTTGCCTATCATAGGTACAGTTGGCGTCTGCGATTTTTCTTCCAATAACATTCATATATTAGCAGCTTTATTTTCTAAAACTATAACTTTAACTTTAGTTATTTTTTGAAATCCCTTTTTTCTCAATTGTAATGTATCAATAAATTTAGGTATATACTATATATATAATATATTCTTTGAAAAAGGACTTTGAAACACGAACATCTCAGTGAAATAGTGTTTCTGTGTTTCCTGTCTCACCCAAGTATTTTGTCACTACCTCCATGCATATAGTTAAAGATATGACAATTCGCTTTCACGTGGATCTGTATGGTGCGTACTAAATGTGCCGTAAACTATTGTTAAACGGAAGTATATTCAAAAGTGTTATTGATACTATTTCATAATAGTATTGGACGGCTTTGAATTGGAGTTTTCTTTATCAGTACAATTTGTGCAATCTACTGTGAAGTAAACTATGGTTTTTTAACCTCCAAGATCAACAAAAATTGAAACTCATGACTAAAATTAAATCTCAAACTTCCAATCTCGATAAACGGATTTCTATCCAATATATTCACCTAATCTAAATATAACTGAAAATCTAATCCGTTCATTTTGCGACTAATCCGCTTTTTGCGTGATTTAATTGGTTAATATTGTTTGCGTGAATTCCTATACTGTACTTATTAACTCGTAGTATACATTTGTAAACGTTCCATAAGTGACAGGATATATCCAAATAATATGAATTAATTTTAGCTGATTGTATAATTGTCATTAAATGTTTTTCTTCCTATGTATATTCAATGCGAGAAGGGGAAGTTCTCGAAGACTAGAGAGAATTAATCGACTCATGGTTATTGTACTATTGTGCTGCCATACATCAAGGAACAATGCATATATTCATAATTAATATGGGAGGGGATTTTAGTATCTAATTAGAGCTGAGTGTATGATCGGGTTAATTAGGAGCTGTTCACAATCTCTTCTATCGGTGAATATACAAGGCCTCATGAAGTATATTTTATTAGGAACTGGTTCATATGTATTCTAAAATATTCAGCTTATAAATAAATGTAGCACCGCAGTTAAACATCATTAACGACACAAGTGTATTGTATAACATAGCAATTTCTTAGATAAACAAAAGGATACAATTCATTTTATGACTCTTCCGTCATAAAAACCTCAATTGGGAAAAGTTATTTTTATACTTGGAATTAATGGACTAAACTACGTTAATATAATGAGAAAATAATGTTAACTTTTGCCCAAGAAGTTATAAAATATTTCTTTTATATATTTAAGAAGATATAAATCGAATTATAACTACTAAATAGGACTTTATTTAATCAATGGCACCGCAGCAGGTATCTTTACTCGGGGTAAAAATGCCTCTTTTTAATATTTGATAGATAGAAAAGGTCTCCTCAAACGCGTGATAGCTCGGTTATTTTTGCAGCTATCGAAAATGACGTTCACTAATTGGAATCTCCAAACAATTAATTTTAAAGTCTCGATAATCTCTCAATAAGATATGCTTGAATGAGGTACTATTTTTACTTGAAATGTCTTCTTGCATCTCCCTTATAGCAAGTTATGTAGCGCTGTTAAGTAGACTTATTTGAATCTATTGATTGTCCTGTATTGTGTTTATTTAATTATGAATGCTTTGATTACGCAATCAAAACAAACACTAAACGCTTTAGTAGAGGCGTGTAATTTAGTTGGTAAACGCCGAAAATAGAGGTTCACAAATAGCGAACTAAACGTCTGTTTGATTGGATTTTAAAGATTTCTCCTTGCTTTAGTTGATTTTTTATTATTTGATACAATTAAGGATAATTATATAATATTCGGTCATTTTGGATTTGTCCCAAAAGTCGATCCCCACATGCCTCACTCTTTCTCATATATTGATCCCCTCATATATTGATCCCCTCATATATTGATTTCCTTATATATCGATCCCCTCATATATTTATCCCTCATATATTGATCTCCTTATATATTGGTCCCCTCATATATTGATCCCTCATATATCGATCCCCTCATATATTGATCCCCACATATATCGATCCCTTTATATATTGATCTCTCATATATTGATCCCTTCATATATTGATCCCCTCATATATTGATCCCTCATATATATTGATCCCTTTATATATTGATCCCTTTATATATTGATCCCTTTATATATTGATCCCTCATATATTGATCCCTTCATATATTGATCCCTCATAGATATTGATCCCTCATATATTGATCCCTTCATATATTGATCCCTTCATATATTGATCCCTTCATATATTGATCCCTTCATATATTGATCCCCTCATATATTGATCCCTCATATATATTGATCCCTCATATATTGATCCCTTCATATATTGATCCCTCATATATTGATCCCCTCATATATTGATCCCCTCATATATCGATCCCCTCATATATTGATCCCTCATATATTGATCCCCTCATATATCGATCTCTCCTTTCAGGGCTACAATAAGGCAGTGGACTGGTGGGCCTTGGGTGTCCTCGTCTACGAGATGGCAGCCGGATATCCGCCCTTCTTTGCGGACCAACCGATCCAGATCTACGAGAAGATCGTCTCCGGAAAGGTAAGATTAGACTTATAACCGAGCGAAGTTTCTCGCAAATATTTAAGTTTTCCGCAAAGCAAACGCTGTTTAAAATTCAACGAAATGATAGTCAATGTCACTTGGCTTAAAGTTTATAATATAGGATAGTATGTAATACGTACCTTTTTTTATTATTTTAAATGTTCAATATTCTTGTGCATCGACCATCATCTCTGCTGTTCACAAATATATCTTGAACAGAATACGAAAACGGAATCTCGTTTTTCCAATTAATAAAACTTAGTAAGCCATTTCTACTATTATAGGCATACAGCCTTATTCCGCCCTGACTATAACGCCATTTCATTTTGTAGATATACAGAATACGTACTTTGTGGCGAAATAAACTGCGCGGTTGTTATAGAGCAGGTGGGGTAGTGCCAGTTTATTTGCTTTCATAATATATGTTCCGCTTCTTCTTTTAAAATCTAAATATAACATCCCTATTTTGGTTTTACACTTACCTATATTCACCCGAGCTCTAAAAATCACACACCAACTGGCCGATATTAATAGTTGTGAAGTCTTTTTTTATACACTTTCCTATGTATAAGGCGCTTTTTTAATGTATTTGCACCTATTGAAAAATATCTCCTTAAAGTCACCATTTTATACTTATTACTAAATAAACTGACGCATCGTGGGGCAGATTATGGTCTATTTATACATTTACTTATCGCCGAAATGTTCAAAACGGATCGAGGATAACACACCAAAAAGGTGCAATTTGCCAGCAGCCTGCTAAACTAAAGTGGTTCTGATTGACAAATATTCCGGTGAAACAGTTACATGGCATGCGTGCTGTGCTCTCTTGTGGTCGGTCGAGGTGAATGAAACCAGAGGCGTCGATGTACGAGGGTCTATACAAAGCCAACTTGAACTAGAACGAACTAACCGAAAGCCATGAAGCTATCGCGCTATCCCCATCAAGCAAGATCTGCGCCAATTATGACATTTCCAGTCTTTAGTCGAGACGAGATTGGGAACATATTATTATATTGGCCAGCAATGTCTCGCTGTATAAGCTCCATAAGTTCTTCATATTAATAGTACAGAGTATGATAACCCTACCAAACCACCTAAAGTATACCGGGTGTACTACCGTGTTGACTCTACACGATGCGTACATTAATATAGACTGCCCCTTAATACTACTGTCTATTACTGTCTTGGCATTATAATTCGTTTAGCTGTGCGTCGATAACGTACATATGTACATATATGCTTATATAATATAATATCTTCATCCACTTTAAGTAATACAAGCTATATACAAGCTGAGGTGTTCACCGTTTAGTCTATTTTTATATCTCCAACCTATATCTGACCACCAAACCGATCTTATCTCCGCAACAATTGCAATCAATAAGTTGCAGTTGGGCTGAAGTTGTTTAGCTTTTTGACTTCATTATCGTTCATGATATTTATTACGCACATGTATTTGTTACGCGACGAATTCGGGGAAAATGTGTTTAACAAGGTGGTTGACACTTAGTTTTTATGACAAGAAATTCATTTTAACAATAATTAATCGTTGTTATTAATATAAAATAAATGAATATTTATTAATTAGCATCGAATAACCAATGAAAATTATTAATAGTGCAGATTTTCAGCGATGTATACATTTTTGTAAATTGAGAGGCGATCTCCCGGTTAAAAGAAGTTTTTACGGAGTTCTTAATTGAATTTTATTAAAACTAGCATGTTCATTTCATTCTTATTTTCTTATTTTTTGTCAATATTTTTATTAAATTTAGGATTTCTATTTTAATAACAATGATGCGGCCTCTAATTCTTTATATTACTGTCTGAATAATTCTATAATTCTATAATTTGTAATTCTTTTTCTAACGATTAACTAAAATAATTCTCAAATAAATATATGAAATTATTGATAATTAAGTAGTCATGAAATTCATATCATAGCCGCTTTTTTCGGCACGAATAATTCAATCAATATACAGTCAATCAGATTCGTTTATTTATATTCGAGTAACTTAGCAACTGGCGCCAAAATTCAAGTTTCGGTTACAATCATATATGCTGAGTTATTTTATTATCTTCTTCTTGTGAAAATATTTATGTATTATGTAAAAGGTATATAATTTTATTCCAAAAAAGAAAGCATTTTTTATATTATATTATATTCAACCGAAACTGTAATGTTTTACACCAGTCACTAAGTGACACATAAATATATTAACTTACGTGAATGACATTATTAAAATGTATTTTCATAAAATGAAAACAGAACTTTTTAATAAATCATTAAAATTTAAAAATTTCAGTTTATATATTACTGCAAAAAATAGGAATAACTATTATTTAACTTTATTATTTTTTTACGTTGTTTGTGATTTAAGAAAATCAAAGCAGCCACACGCTTCAATTAATTTACTCTAAAAGGTAATTTTCATTGTTTTTGTCTTTAACTAAATATGAAAGTATTTTTTTCTACTCTTTGCATAAAAGCATTTTCCCTGTATAGGACAATTTAAACATATTCCTAAACTTTCTTATCATCTAATTGCATTTCACATTAACTCACTATGAGTAGAAATGAAAGATTATTTTGAGTGAAAAATCCATAAGTATGAGTATATCATATTCCTCACAAATGTACTTATGTGGTCAAAGAACCCATTTGATAATTCATTCATTCCGTAAATTAGAATATCAAATAACCCTCTTATTGACTACTTTTTCTTCTTTAAGAAGAATATTTCCCTGATCGTTAACTTTATAGAATTGGTCAGAGTGGTCATTGAATTTGAATCGATAACTACCATTCAATCGATACCTATGCCTCAATGAGATTGTGATAAACTTTATGTCTTTAAACTGTCGAATTATTTTCTAAATTTTTAATTATGGAAGTGCATTTCTGTCAAGTCAAATAAAATCATTGCCCCTCTTGCTTATTTCATATTTCGGAAATAATTCAATCAAAGAGGCATTAGTAGAGAGACCTCTTTATTTGTTCAGTCTCCAGGCTGATATTTTAAAGGGATTTCACACGCTTACATAAGAATCTAAAAGGAACATTTTCACTGACCGGCTGTTTGTGCAAATATTTTATATTGGTCACATATAAGTAATTTTCTGCGACGTTGCAACTTCTAAAAATTTCAATTTTTGCTTTTTCTATCATTATGTAGGTGAATAAATCAAAACACTCCTCTTCTCTTCTCTTCTCTTCTCTTCTCTTCTCTTCTCTTCTCTTCTCTTCTCTTCTCTTCTCTTCTCTTCGATCACTTTTCCTCTAGACTTCTATCTCTCCCCTTTCCTCACCTCCACCCCCAGGTTCGATTCCCCTCCCACTTCAGCTCCGATCTAAAGGACCTACTCCGAAATCTTCTGCAAGTGGATCTCACCAAGAGGTTCGGTAATCTGAAGAACGCCGTCAACGACATTAAAGGTCACAAATGGTTTGCTACAACCGACTGGATATCCATTTACAAACGAGAGGTAAGGAAAAATAATCGCTTCTCTTCTATAATTACCTTTAAAACCATCACATATTGACTTTGATCGCGTATGTAAACCTTGGTTCGTTGACTTTCATGGCAAATAATCGACCAAGGTGCCTCCAATATGCATTAAAAGCAGTTCTTGTCGTAGTAAGTACAAAATTTCGAGAGAGAATTTCATATATATGTAGTTGTAACTGAAAACTACGATAGACAATAGACTCTGGTCCATTATAGCGAATGCAACGGAAGTGCTATTGTAGTTTTAACGTGAAAATACGCAAGAAATTAATGAATTTAAAGTATACCTTGTTATTCTCGAGTATAATGACGATTATTTGCGGCATTCTGAAACGTTACAGAGCATTGAACATGTTAGAGAGGACAATTGCTGCATTTAACAGGTTAAACTTTTCGGGTCATGTCGCATACTTAATAATGTCGTATTTGTTACTCGCAGAATAGTAATATAATTTAGAAATAAAATTTAGGAACCGATATTTCCTACATTTTTTTGTAAACCCAATTATTCTTTAATATACTTAAATATATATATATTGAGAGTTATCATTTTAATAGCAACAATTTAATCATAAAATCCCATCCTGCCGGTCTAATTGGGGTTATCTCGAAAACAGGCGAAAAACACTCGTTTAATTAGGGGTTTAAAGCACGTCCTTTCCTGCAGCTAATAACTAACAAAGCTACACTTCTTTGTCTTATAATCACATGAACTTCCAAGCGACAGGCTCTGATTAGTAACATTATATTATACCAGACGGCGCGGCGCTGCGCGCTGCGTATCGAATTATTTCCACGTGATGGTGGCGTGGACTCAAAATCACAGCGCTGCTACACAGCTAAATAACTCTCTCTCATGTTCTCTTGTTCCCCCACCAACCAAGTAAAGTAGCCACCGAGTGTTCTTTCTCTGGTAACCAAGGCTATCAAATTGGCTGAGCATCAGCATTGGAAGTGGAGAAAGAGAGAGAGAGAGAAAGAAAAACATGGAAACATCGGGAGAGGAGGGGCGGCGGTGGG